>JAMKCH010017998.1:0-21567 GCA_023653785.1 Ophioderma brevispina
GATCAGACTTCACAGTTGTGTAGAGAGACTCTCCAAAGCTCTGGAATGAACTCACTCCTTATATGAGGAAAACCACCTACGTGCAATCCATCCAAAGACACAGGTGTGTGCTTTCCATCTACTCAACTGTGAAGCCAACTCAGCTGAAAGTTTTACCTGGTCTGGAACACCCCTGAGCTGTGATAACCTTGTCTCCTAGGAGTTAAAGACCCACATCAAGAAGGACGAAGAGTAAAGTATGTTCAATCAATAACATCCTGACCAAACCACTGGCACAGATGGGGTGCTCGTCCACGTGCCCTGGGATCGACGGCACTTGCCCAGTGCTACGCATATGCAGAGTATGCTTGCCCTGTCTGTATGGGAAAGATCAACCCATGCTAAGAAGCTGGATTCAGCGTTAAAGCCTCCGTCGCCTTATCCGTCGCAACATCAACAGAAAACTTATACCTCTAGCAGGAATTGCTCCCCACCTGACACCGTCACTAGTGTACGAGCATGCAAGAGCGTAGCTGCCAAGTATCTATGTGATGCACCTTGGTCTGGACAATACCTGCGGTCCACTCACCTCAAATCCAGATAGAGTTTCTAGCAAAGTCCCACCTCTTCAAACAGTCTCTAAGGAGCCCAAGAGAGTCACTCTGTGGAAAGAAAGACTTGCCACCAACCAAGTTAGGCATCGGGTATTGAACCCAGTGAGCATCTCCTACCTGGATCTGACGATGCCTCAACAGATTGAGAACCAGAATTGCCGATCTAAGGTTTCCTTGCAGAAGTGGGGCTACCTGGAAGGCAGATCATGACACTACTTTTTTTGTGGAACGCACCACAGACAATAAACATCTCTTGGTCTGCCCACTGCTGGAACAACAATGTACCTGTAGACAATGACCTTACAGAATTCACAGTGAGCAACAAGACGTTGTACCATCTCTGGCTGGAATCATATTTGAGAACCATGTGTTTTGGGACAGAAGACGAACACTGTACTTTTTACCCTTAACTCTACTCTGATAACAATGAAAGTGGAAATAGCATTTTGCAACAGTTTTTACACAAAGGCAAAATCTATCCATGCATCATATCTTTACAAACAAATGCCATAACCTGACACATTTTTCAACTTGGAGCGATGACAGCGGATCCATTGATCTGCTGCTTCGGGCTATCCTTCCGACGTACTTTGCGAAAAAATGACTTTAGTTAAAGAGGGAGAAGTGCGTTTTAAAGGTGGATTGACCTGATCATTATCTTAGGTTTTTCTCCCTGACATGAAGTAAAGACAAAAAAAAAAAAATAAAAATCAACAACACATCTGTTCAAATTTTTACTTCATCAGTTCAGTTGTTTTTGGGTAGCAGAAGCATACAGGTGTATCCAAATGACCTATAGGAATGTGTGCATATTCCTTGTGGTGATCTTTATACCATGTGGGGATGTTTTTTTTGTCATTAAGGGGACATTTAAAATCTTTTAAGTCTTTCACAAGCTAATTGATATGCAGTAGTTCTTTAGATTCAGCCCCCCCCCCCCCCCCCCCCCCATCATCCTAATTAACATATTACATAAATAAAGCATATCACCCAAACAGAGTTTAATGTCTTAGAAAAAAACATAACTCTAGTGGGGGTCAAAACGCTGTAAAGCCACAAGCACAAACTATCCATAAAAGCTTGTGTGTGTGTGTTTTTGTGTGTGTGTGTGTTTGTGTGCATGTGCGTGTGTGCATATGTGTGTGTTTAAGTAGTGTGAGGATGTTTGTGTTTCAAAATCAAAGGAAACATATCCCTAGCTGGCCTTAAATTTTTCACTGGGAGAATAACAAAAATATGACCTTTTTCAACACCAAATCTCAATTGATAGAGAAAGGAGAATCATTGATTGGGTTAATACATCTATTAAAGACAACTAGCAGTGATTTTGAAAAATATTTTAAATTTCCAGAATAGCTTCAAGTGAAGGCTCCAAGTTTCTGTAAATTCCTCATAAGTTACCTTTCCACCTGTATAAATTGACATTAAAAGAAAGAAAACGGCAGTGTTCCAAGATACGATTCTCCATTCATTACGTGTTGTATAGTGTCCTTTCGGACAATAATGAGACTAAATCTCCGATCCTGTCCTTTTGGTTGCTCTGGCCTTATCATTTGCTGGGTATGTAAGGATCCCTTTACTTGTTCCATACAATGCAAAAAGCTGATTTTTATATTTTTTTTTCGATTTGCTGATTTAAGCAAATCATAATCACTGCTATGTCAAAGAGATAAGCAGCGATTTGCTGATCTGAAACATGGCATGGATGTGCTAACATAACCTGCAAGTGTTGGCTTATGAAATCCCATTATTAAAGACAAGCAGTTCTTTTTATCTAGATTCTGTAATTTCTATACGTGTGGTATCAAAATTCCGACTAGAGATCAAAAAGCCTTTCCCGGAGAATATCCCAGATTTTAAAGCATTATGTGCACCATTCACCTGTACCGTTTGACCTCTAGACAAACATTCTTTATCTTAATGTGTTTATTCTGTAGGTCTATGTGTAAACCACATCAGCTTGGTTGGTGTATATTTTAAGATGCATGGTAATGTCTATTTGCGGGAGACAGTATGACAAAATTTCCTCAAACTGATTTTGGTTTTCACTACTTAATGGGGTGTTCATACGTTTAAAAAGTGCCAATTCTACTTTTTCGATTTCCCCTTGCATTAATCTGCTGCTAATCCCTTTAAATCTAAGGATAGCATTGGTCATGTTTCCATTCAAAGAAAGTTTAATTATGTCTGAATGCAATCAATAGATGCAAAACCCCAGATTTTGCTTTAATCTTGCTGTAATTTTGGGGCTGATTACTAAAGGGATATATTTTGAGACTCCAGAATCTTAGACCATGGTCTAACTTTAGACCCAGTCAGTTAATTTTGTCCCACCAGAAGAGAAAAGACTTTTTCCTTTACATGACATGAGGTTCTTTTGTATGTTATTTTGAAATTTGCATTTAACTCTTCAAAGTGCCTATTTACTTTATGAAGAAAGGTGAATAACTATCAATTTAGGCAAAACCTAATTTTGACTTAACCATGTCAACTTTAAACCTGGTCTAACTTTTTGTGCATTACAGTATACAGACTTTAAAGATTGATGGAAAGGGATGATTATTTGAAGGTGAGATTTTGCATTTACTCATTGCCTACTGCATAGTTAACTAAGAACTCAAAAGAACAAACTGTAGGTTTTCATCCTGGTATTTACTCATAAAACAAGAAACAATTTAGTTTGTCGGAATTCCAGAAATTAAATTAACAAAAATGGCATGAACCAAAAAGATATTCATAAATTTCCAAACAGATGCTGCTTGTAACCAATTGGAATTTTCATCCTAGATTTGCTTGGGGCTCTTCTGCAGAACTATGGAAAAAGCAGAGGATATCTGATCACTACCGATTATTAAATGCAAACAAGTCCTCATCTTATCTCTTTGGGGGGCAGTGAAAATAAAAATGTGACTCTTGCTGCAATTATGAACAAAGCAGTTCTATTCATGGTTATTTACTTTTAAAAGCACAAATATTTTGATATATACTGAGAATGCCACTTCTTTTAACTTGGGGGGTTTAATTTCAGTTTCAGCTTTTAGTAATTTTCAACAATTTAACATGTTGCTTGTAAAACATGTGAGGGCGAGGTGGCCGAGTGGTCTAAAGGCGCTGGTGATTTGAACCGTTGGGCCAGAGTATAAGATCGACCGAGCGGCCTTGGTTCGAGCCCGCGAGAGTAGGGTGTTCTTGGTCATACTCAAAGATTTCCTATAAGGCGGGGAATTGCATAATGCGCAGCAGCAGCAGTGTGATTATGGAATTTTCCTCGCTCCCACCCATTGCGTAAATGTGCAGGTGTATGCAATGGGTTGTTTTCGGCGCCTCATGGTTAGGAGAGTCAGGTAAAGAATGTTGGTCCGTGTATCAGGGGAGTAATTCTGAACACGTAAAAAGTTTGCGACCTTATCGAAAGAGTAGGGGCCATCCCGGGGTCTGTACCTGCACACATTACTCAAGGTACCAGGGTCCCTTCCAACCCAAACTAGGCCAGCGTGGAAGGTATAGGCCGAAATCCAGCATGGAAAAATGTTGTGAGGGGGCTTTCGTCCAAGTGGACAGACAAATAAAAAAAGGCTGATGATGATGATGATGAGGCTGGTGATGAAGGGGACAATTGAGGACGTATGCAGTATCGATATGTGATGTGTATTATGCAGTGTAGTATTGTGAATGTGATGTAATTAGGCAGTGTCTATTATAAAGGGCATACACATAAAAAAACAACACACACAAAAACCTTAATAAGGTTAGCTGCAAGAACTTTCCATAAAGAAATATCAAATTTCATTACAATTCAGGACATGAATGGCATTAGAACTTACAATTTATATCTGGTTTGCAGCTTCTCCAGAAACGAGACTAGCATTTGGTACATCCTGCCTTAGAGTCAGTTGCAACATTAGAACCTCAGAAACCTGTAGATGTAAAGCAATTAAGTTCTAGCTTTCTTTTAATTAAATAATGTGTATGGTAGGGTGTGAAGTGTGTCAATCTGTCAGCAATATATCCATAAACTCATCATGGGAATGTATGGTCTATTTGAGTATTGAAGTTGATGAATTTCAAAATCAGTAAATACAGCTTATCAAGGTGTTCACATCATTCAATTATCAGTTATTTAACATTTAAGTTAGGATTACTGCCCCAGATCACTGGCATAATTGTAAATTTGTCTAACCTTTTTTTTTTAAAAAAGAATTTCACATATCATGTTGTCCTAAAAAAATTGAAGTACTGATTTTTGCCCCTGATGTAAGCATTCCCCATCAAAAATATCCCCATCTGAAAGGAAGTAGCATCCAAATGTTTCTTTGGTACAAAATTGTGAAATTTCTAATTTTGTATAGATACACAATTTTATTGATATATACAAATCAAAATCGCCTTTTTTCTCTCTTTTATAAGACTTTCTGGTAGCCAAATACAAGGAGAAATGGTTTGGGTGTCTAATCTACCTGAAATTCGACATGAACTGAACACAATTCGTCATGTGAGTGTAACAAGTCGTATTCTGCATTTTCATGTTTTACAGGAGAAGCATTTTTGTGTTTCATTCTTGTGATTTTCAAATGAAAATAATGCTTGCATGCACATGATACAATGTATTGTTTAAGTACTTATAAATATTTCATTTCCACTTAAGTTGACTATTAAAGGAAATATTGGCTAATTAAATGGCGTAACTACACACGATTTCCCGTGACTCGTGAAACAAGTCGTATCTACCAGTTACGACGTTGTTGACTGATACAGAAATTCATTTGAGTGCAACAAAGTCGTATCTACAACCTAAGTAGGCCTAATTAGCCTAATAACTGTAATAAATTGATCCTTATAATCTTGAAATAATGTTAAATTATGCGTTTCAACATTTTACTTTTGTAAATTAAGACTGTACGTCATATTGATTGAAAATAGGTCGTAAGTACATTTTTGATATGTTTTTAAGGTTTGTGTGCCAAAATTATCATAAATTATCAAAATTTGGTAAAAAATGAATTGCTCTTTTCACAAATATTTTGGGAGATTTTTTTCTCTTATACACTTTTTTTAAACCCATCTCTTTACAAGAAATACAATGTTTATTACATACTAGTTTTTTCCCGTGTCGTGCAACAAAGTCGGATCTACCAGTTACGACTTTTGTTGCACTCAACAGAATTCAATTTTAGTGCAACAAAGTCGTATTCTACTCAAATAGGCCCTATTTTAGCTTAGTAACTCTGCAATAAATTAAGACTGTCACCTGAAATGTAGATTCACATTAAGCTAATGATCTACTTTTTCATTGTATACAAATAACTCAATTTTCGCCAAATGTCAGTTGCGACTTTGTTGCACTCACATGACGAATTAGGGTGCTCAAAATCTCTCTTTGCCCCTTTAACACAGACCAAAGGGATGCTTGAAGGACAAAGGAAACCTAATTAGGCATGTGACCCTCTACCGACCAACAACAATATGTGATACTGGAAAAAAAGCAGCTGATCATTGATACAATGGCTTTTACTAAAGTTGTAAATGAAATACTGCATGATACATTATCATTTAGTTGACATGAATGGTGAATGCTGATTGGTTAAATTCCATTAATATTTTCCCTTATTACCATAGAATTTTTCATTACCCCACTGGATATGAGCCAGTATTACGTAATGCTTACCCAAGTTTCAAGTCCCTACTTTACAATTGCATTAAAATCTATAGATGTATGATCTTGTGCATCCGTGGAAGAGACTGTTGTGGTCCAGCACCCTCTGAACGAGTTTTGTCAACTCGGCCCAAAACCAACTCGCCAACCAACTCGGCCCATAACAACACCAAACTCGCCCACATTTCTACCAACTCGGCCCATGTTATCTACCAACTCGGCCCAAAACCACGTCGTCCAAAACCAACTCGGATCAAAACCAACTCGGCCCAATAAACGAATCGGCCATTTGGGCACAACTTTTAACCTTGTCGATATTTTATTTTTCTCAGAATTTGTCATATTTTATTTTTCGGGATGAATTCAGTATTCTGCCACAATCTTTACCACACCATTTAATTTGCTAACCTATTATTAGTTTTAGTACCCATTATTTACGTATTAAGTCGTTCTATTTCTAGTATTTTTAATAATTTAAATATATTTCAATTTACTATTATTATTTTGATTTCACTAATAACAACCGTAATTTTGGTCCCAGTTACATTAATACAGCACAGGTAGAAATGAAATGCAATCGTATATAGCTATCAAAATCTAGGGTCTGTATTTTTTTTTAAAATCGTGATTTATGTCCACTTTGAACAATCAAGTTTGGGGTTTGCCCTTCCAAATGGACGCACCCGGATTTTATGCCCTTTTTTGGTAAGTATTTGAAAAGTAGTGCAGAATTTGAAAAAACAGAACCAACCCCGACCCTAGAAATATGACCCTGGAATACAAAAACGACAAGCACATTTTTATAACATTTCTGTATTTTTTTTTTATAGGGACCAATAAAAATGAGTGAACAATAACAATTTTTCCCTGATTTTTAAAAAATACAGATTTTTGGGATAAAAATTATCATCTTTGATTCCTTGCGTCATTTTTCATCTCAAATAGGTAATACTTGATCCGTATACTTTTATATATGTTGGAACAATAATTAAGAAGAATACTCCAAAAACAGTTCCTTGACTTCCTCTCTGCCTTATACCCACCCCGCTAATTAAGGAGTAAAGAAAGAAAAACAAAAAAAAGAGAGAAAAAATATTAGAAACACCAACTGGGGGCCGACCTGCACTTGATATTGGGCCGACGTTGGTGGGCGAGTTGGTTTTGGGCCGCTTGGAATTGCCGAGTTTGTTTTGCCGAGTTGGTAGTGGGCCGACTTTGGTTTGGGCCGACTTGCATTGGGCCGACTTGAACTCGTAGATTCCCTCTGACGTGCACAATCCAGTAACGCCTTGTTTGTTGCACATTGGTGTTACTGCTGCTGGCAATCCCAACAAATATTTCTTCTACTTGTATACCTTTTCTTCCATGTTCTTCATGTACAAAAACATTTTTTAAAGTTCCCCTGTTTGTTTTGGAGGGCTGTGACCTAATGTGATTTGTCAAAGAGGTAAGTTTAGGGCTTTCCCCTAGCTACAGTGCATGCTACCCTGCAGATTCAACTCTCACTGACTCTGTGCACTGGCTAGGCAAGACTACCTCTACCACTGAATCACTGTGGCCATGACATCTTGGTTAGGATTGGCCTTGTTTGGAATTGGGAAAATTGTATGTATCATTACAATGATGACGAGTCCTAGTTACTGTGGGAGTTAGTCCACGTTGAACTTATTGATTTGCACATGTAGCCTGTAGCCTCTGTCAACCAGCCTAGACCTAGGGTGGCCTCCTGAGATTTCTGGATCTGTACTTAAATTAGACTGTAGTGGTATAGCTTGACTGAATCTAACTTTAAATAAATCTACTTTAGTATGCTTACCACTTCAATGTCTTACTAAATGCTAATTCGTTACCACCCCCCTGGTTTTTTCACCAATCCGGAAAAATATCTATGGTATGTTTCCAATATCACATTCGCTATCGCCTCATGTGATATTGGAAAACAAACCATGATATCTTCCGTTATTGCGTGAACAAACATTGGATAACTAATAGTATCATGGTTAGAGAAATGAAATCAACTTGCAAACATTATTGTCCGCATATTGTCGGACCGAACACCTATGATACTATCTCGTTCCTCATCCAACCCTGGCTTGTTAGCTCAATTGGTAAGGGCGCCGTCACTAGAAAAATAATACGGAGGTTGCCGGATTCGTTATCCGCAAGCGCACATGGTTTTGTTTGCAGGAGAGGCACGAATATAACATCAAGTATAATTATTAATTCCGAGTTTAAAGATTTTTTAACAACACTAAAATATAACCATATAGTCCTGTTTAAAACCAGGTTGGATAAGGAAAGAAGCGACACCATTCCTGGTGAGGGGGACATGCAGGGGTGACCTTTTTTCCACCCCCCTCTTCCCCCCCCCCCAAAAATATGATTAATTTGTCCCACATTTTGGGAAGTATAACTACCCTGGTACATGGAATGTACGCATGTGTGTATGTGTGCACACATTCATGTGTTTAATGTGTGCACACACTGCATTGTGTTTTGTGTGTGTGCTTTGTAGGCTCATGTGTTTGGGGTCTGGATGAACAGGTGAACAGTGTGTATATATGTATGTATTAGTGTGAATGTTTTGATTGAATGCTGCCATATTTTATCGGATTTTATAATTATTGATTTTTGCTGAAGTCCACTTATTTTAAATTTTTTTAAATTTAAATGTCACACAGAGAGCTTGCTTCAGACTTCTTCTACAATATCCAAAGCCTATTTGCTCCCGCATAGTATAGTAGTAAAAACCACATTTTAAATAATGGTGTTTGTCCCGAAACGGGCCCGGGTGCCGGATTCACCTCACACTCGCAGCAACCACCCTTACTCCTTCCTTCCACTTCACCCCCTTCAATGCATCCTCCATCCTCAACCCACCCTCCTACTCTCCTCTTCCATGTCTTCTTTGGTCCAACATCATTGCAATCAAGTCTCATTCTTGCATCCTATATCCATCAACTAAACACCACACATCGCTCTCATCATTTTTGCTCTCTAGCTCTCTGCTGTCCTCATTCAGAATCCCCATTCAGTTTCACTCAGACACCACGTTTCGCGTGTCCCATACACATCACTGATCTCACAACTCCTGTACACCATTCCTGTCATCGTCAAGGATATCTTTTTTTCCCTTGCAATAAAACAACAGACCCCACATTCCCTAAACTTTATCCACTACACTACACTCCCTAACTGTCACAGTACTTCATCAACCAACCCACTATAACCTTATCCCTATGTATGGTGAATTCCTTCGCCGACTCACCTCATGCACACACTTTTTCCTCTGTAACCATCCTCCAGCTCCCCTTCTCACATCTTCCTACACATAAACTCCTCTTGCCAAACTTGGGGTCACTCTCTTATATTTGTCATCTCCCCATGGGGGGGGGATCTATTTCCCACATTTCTCACACCACACTGAATTTGGCTTTAAAACTACCCTCTTCACAGAATGCCACATGGTCCCAACCTTACTCACCACCCCCCCTCCACCACTTTTGTCTTCCAAGGGTTACCTTCAAGACCCTTAAAGCTGCCTTCCATTTGTTTTCAAAATTCTCCCTCAGTTCCTACCATTGTCTTCGCACATTAAAACCAAGTCATAGCAAACATCTCTCTCATCAACCTCTTTTGCACTCCCATGACTACATCCATTCACAATTTCAAAATCAATGGCGAAAGTACAGCACCTTGATGCACCCCACCTTCACCTCAACTCCTCATACCTTCAACCCCACTCTAACATCTTGTCTTTGCTCCTGCATACAACCTCATCACTGCTCTAACCACTGCTTCTGGCATCTCTCTCTCTCTTCCTCATCGCCACTCCATCACTTTCCTTCCTCGTACTCTAACAAATTGCCTTCTCCAAGTCTACAAAACACCAACAGCTTCTTCCCTTTAGCTGATATTCCTCTTGCGACCTCCTCAATACACACTGCATGTCATTCCCTTCCCTGGCATCAAACCAAATTGCATCTCATCCACTTCCACTATCTTTCTAATCATATTCTCTAGAACCCTCTCAATTTTCATTGGCTCGACTTGCCCCGCAATGGCCAACAACTTCACACCCACAATATGAACCACAACTTCCCGATCATTTCAGATCCCAGAAACAGACCATTTAAGTGACGGGAATTAAGCTACTCTCAGATTTGCTGTTCTGGCATATTTAAAGGTGCCAAAAGAGATTTTGAGGCAAACCCCCAAATATCATGTTCATAAATAAATGTCATATAGAAGACACTCAATAGATTTCTTACCTGGTATTTGACTGCAGAAATGTCTTAAAAGAGAGAAAAGGGTGTTTTGATTTGCTTATATTTCAATACTAAAACTTAGGCTGAATTTTGTATTTTCTCCTATACTAAATTAGGAAATTTCAAATTTGTGTACTAAGGAAACTTATCTCAGCTCAGATGGGGATATTTTTGATTGAAAGCTTTACATCAGAGCCCTTTAATTTCCTGTGCTGTTTATATGAACTACGGTAACACCAGCCATTGATGATTGATCAAAATACAAGCGTTTTTTGATTGACACAGATATTTAACAGAAAAACACTGGGGGTCTGTAGGTACGGAGCAATCCAGGGGGGGAGGGGGGGGGGGGGGGCGGAGGGGGGCGCACGTCCCCCGGTTAATTCTGCAAATTCTTGCAAATCAGCCTTTCGCTATTTTGGACCAGTTAACAAGCCTTTAAGCCCCCGGTAATTTTGACATTTTCAAAGCCTGGATCCGCCATTAGTTTTTTATGTAAAGGTGAAACAACATAACAAAGAATGCAAGTGTACTCAAAGTGTGAGAAATGACAATTGTGATGTGTTACGTGCCGTTAAACACAAAACCTAACACATATTTTGTTTTACAAATAAGATAAAAAAAAATAACTCTACGTACAACTTACGCATCCACTGGCAGATGGCAGTCTGGAACATGACTCAGATGACTTTTGACCTTTGTCCATGACCTTGCCATCATCCACATCTCAGGAAAACCTATCGCGCCACTTTAAACACAAGTTCTGGTTTAAATCGGACTTAAAATTTTCAAAAGGAGACGCAAAAAACGGAAACCTAACCAAACCCACAGCACACAAACTGGAACACACACATATATACACATACGGATATTCACACCCTCGCAAATCCCCCTCTGTTTTTCAAGCCAGGGGGTAATAAAAAGGAAAAAAAAAAAAAGTCACCCTACGATTTCTTGATTGTGGTTCAATTGCAAAGGCAAGTCAATTCATTTAAAGCCCAACAGTAGGTTTCAGCACTACTAGAGAGTGGCATTAATATTAATGGAATGTTCTTCAGTCGATTGAATTAATTGGACATTAACATTAACCCATCACAGCAAAGACTCACTAAAACTCATGAGCTGAGGTTAGAAAATGCGATAACGTCATCGTACGAACGCATATGGGCACGCAATTAAACAAAACACTGCAATTTTTCTTCACAAGATCACTGTATCACCGAAGCAAACTACTTTGCACAAAATGCTATTTTTTATGTAAAACACTTGTAATAAAATGCCCTCCTTTTTTGGAAAATGTTGGCCCCCAGGGCATTTATTAGAAACAATAAATGTATCAGTAGCAAATTGCCACTTACTTATTGGGTGTGGTTATTTCTTAACTCAATTTAACTCTTAAAACAAAAGTAATCTTACATGAAGTGTTTCATTGAGTTGACTCTCTTCCATCCTGGTCCAAGTTGATGGATAATCTTGTACATCAAGTAACACCAGGTGGCCAGACTTGCCATGGCGCCATTCAAATAGCCACAATATTAATATGACTCAAAAATAACAGTTTGTATAACACTCTAAATATCAACTGGAAACAAGATACCTATGTTTGAAAAGATAACTTTGTTGAAGAGATTCTATTTGGACTGTATGAGTAGGTGGATGCTTGTGGAATCACACCAAAACCAGAAAGGGTGTTTAATATCCACAACCATATAGAGGGGCAATGAAACCCTATAATTTAAGCAAAGCACAAAACTTCTAGATTCTTTATCTAACTTGTATGTTTTTAGATTTGAACATTTACAAATACAATATTTTAAGAAATGCATATGAAAAATGCAACTAATGCATAATTTCTGCTTACCTAAGTAAACTTGCCAGGGCTGCATGCGACTGGAATAAGCTCTATTGCGATGGATACTATCTAGAATCTTAGTCTTAACCTGACCAACGGAATCTAGATCCAGCACTTTTACTTCTTTCTTCTCACCATCCTCATCATTGATGATCACATTCAGTGTCTGCATAAATATATAAACAAGTATGATAACTACCAATCGCAGTGTTCCTTAAAGATAATACAGTTTGCCAGCAACACAATTCTGTGATATCACACACTTATGAGCACAACTAGTTTAAAAGTGTGTTCTTGTCCCTGCCTCCAGTTTTGACTCGAGGTTCTGATTTTATATCATATGAGAGCCATTTTTTCATTATAAATCTAAAATTTCAGCCTCCAAATCCATTTATTTCCAGGGATAGAGCAAACAACAACAGGAAGATAAAAAAAAAACAGTGTTTAACCATGTTATTATTAGCACAGAAGTCTATGGAGCATTGCAATATTCTTAATTACATCCAAATATCAAATTATGCAGCATTCCTGCCCATGAAAGTTGAAAGTAAGCGTACTTGAGTAGAGTATCAGTCTTTTGTACCAAATCAGACCCACCTTTAAGAGGAAAGAAGAAAATTCCTGATTAATATTTTAACTCTTTCATTACTCACATATCAGTGTTACTTACTATTGTTTCAAAAGTCAATCGCTGACTGATGATATTGTCATCATTTAGTGAGATGTGGGATTTACCACTGATCATATCAATTGGTCCTTTTTCAGTCTGGCATTTAATAGCACGGTAGAGAAGGAACAATGGGTATGCTGCATGGTCCTATAATTATATGGCAAGCAAAAAACAATACTGTCATTATTAGGCAGTCATGGTAGTTGTAAGAACTTCAATTTGTTTAAAACTTAGATATGTATTTTTTAAAGGATGGTTTCATGGTACTGGAATTAGGGATTCAAACATGTTAAAGAGTAACCTCCCAAGTGGTATAAAAATATCTGCCAGTCCATGGGTCCATGAGTCCATGGGTACTGGAATTAGGGATTCAAACATGTTACAGAGTAACCTCCCAAGTGGTATAAAATATCTGCAAGTCCATGGGTCCACGAGTCCATGGGTACTGGAATTAGGGATTCAAACATGTTACAGAGTAACCTCCCAAGTGGGATAAAATATCTGCCAGACCATGGGTCATTGTAAATTTGGTTAATAGAAGTTTAGAGTTGAAAACATACCTTCAAGAAGTCATAAAGGGACAGCGCTATCCAGTTACTCAGTAATTTCTCTATGATAAGTTCAGTTCTGTTTAAAAACAAGTGTACAACATCATATAAAATACTAAATTTTAATATTTGCAAGAAATATAAATGCTAGTTCAATCATTTACAAAGATTTTATAACAATTCTGTCAATACAATATGTATTACATATAACTTACCTTTGGAAAAGTCTATTTGGTTTGCCCTCTTCTATTGCATCCTGGACTTGAGATGCCATCAATGTAATCATCACACTGCAAATTGATTTATCTAATGGGAATATTAAGAATACTATAGACAAGAAATTTTGAAAGTTTAGTTATGCAGTGAACTATTGTCAATAGTTGATTGATTTACTTAAGGTGTGGCATCCATGATTTAAATGGGCGACAGAATTTCTTTAAAATTTGATATATTAGTATTATTTAATTTGTATAGATATAAATCTGAAATTAAAAATAGGGCTTACAATATTCGTTTTTGAGAAAAAAGAGTTTCAAAAAGTACATTTTTGCCAAAATTTTACATTATTTACCACGCAACTCTATGGAAAATGCGATGCACCTATACAACGTGCCCCTAAAAAGATAACAAAGGGGCCGAAACGTTTCTGATTTTCACATATGTTAGATATAAGTTGAATACTTGAAAAAACCGAAATAAAAATGGTTGTCACCCATATTAGTTTGCCTGAAAAACCGCGAAAACGGTCATTTAGGGGGGATTTTGATGAAAGTTGAAATTCCCGTCTTCACTAGAGTCGTTGCGTCTCGCGTTATTTTACGCCTATATGTCACGCGCAAAACATAAAAGGGGTGCGTGAAAGGTAAGACGAAATAATCATCGCGTTCTTAGACAAGTGCTAGCACATCAGAGTTCTACGCGATTTACGAACGCTTTACAAATTAGCGTAAACGCAGAGGAGAAAAATTGCTTATGAATTTTTGCGACGCTAAAACGAATGCACGCTTGCTCATCTCAGAGTTTATTAAAGTCGGCTTGGCGCATACTCCTTAGAAAACCAAAATAATAAATGCCAACACTAAGGTTCATATATCATCTTGATGGGACCCATTATATATTATCTTACGCTAATGTTAAAAGGGCATTTTTCCTTTTTTTCCCCATTCTGGACACATTGTGTGAAAACGAGCATACGTAGTCACCATCAGTTTTAAAAAAACACAAATAATATAAAAAGCAAAATTCAGTGCATTGTACATGGACAAGCCACCTACCTAGTAAGCATTTTTTTATTCAGTTGCAAGATTTAGTACATAAAACAAGTAACATCATTTTTGTTGTCAGCTATTAAATATGAGAGACATTGTTGGATATGTCATCGTTGCATGGTTTATTGCATGCATAATATATGGTTTCTGCAGGACACACATCTATACTCAGGACAGGACAACCATTGATGAGTGTACACTTTGCAGGTTCTCTGATTGTCACTGTGGAAAAAAGGCACCACTTGCCTCTGATGGACACCGAGGCGATATGCGTTTGCGGGGTCAAAGACTACGCGTCTTGTGTGTGATAGCTCCACCTGAATCAGTACGCACTCTAAAAACTTAAAGGACAGGAGGAGATTTTTTTTAGGATACAAATTTCTCTTAAAATTCACTGGATCGGTTGTAGACCCACTACCGAGAACGTTTTGAAGGTTTATTAGGGGACAAACAGGTGCAAAACGAAAGAAGAGAACCCGCAAATTGGTTTTGAATTTTTTTTCCTTTTCCCACAGGGCACTCAAGGCCGTCCTGTGCTTTTATTATCATAATGAATCTCAAAATTAAAATAGCACAGCCAGTATAAATACTTGTACAATGGCATAACCCACCAAAAGATGTTAACACAAATTGCATATTGAATGGGATACAGTGGATCAAATTCCTTTGTTTACCCATTCAGGTTTATTGTTCTTTTTGCAATAAAACTTCTGAATAATTGTAAACATTTTAACCATTTTCCTGAAAGTGTTAATAATCAAGGTTTAGAGGCTATTGCATCTATCATATAGATAAATTGCTTTGCAGAAACCGAATGGTTACATTCAGTCAAGATTTTAGCATCTAAAAAAACCCAATATAACATCTTTCATATGAGAGTTACCCGTCTATTAAATATGTGATCTTGACCTCTTCAAGAAAAGGCAGTCTTCCCACATTGCCAGAAAAGATGAATAATAGTTTCTGGCTCAGTATTACAAACAAGTACAGAGAATTTTTGAATCAACATAGCCTATTTTGACAGGGTTTCATTAATACAATAAATTAGGAAGAATTTTAAATTGAAAATACCTTAATTAGTCGGCTGGGAGGAGAGCAATGGTATTCTATAGTTTCATGTCCAACTCAATGTACCAATATCTTGAAAATAATGGCCCCCACTATGTTTCTTTGATTTAGGTTAGAGCGTTGTTGAAAACTTCCCCAACAAATACGGTGGACCAAACTTACCAAACTTTCTTATTAGATTGAACCTGAGTAAGCATATCAATCTGAGAAGTGCACGTGTCATTACTCTCCCCCCCTCTGACAATTCTATTCCATAAACTGGAAATAGCATAAATAAGGCTGTAATAATCTAAGAAATTAAGTGCGCTATCAATTTGTTTTTACAACTAACAAAAGACAGAAAGTTATTATCCTCATCCAACAGATCAGTGATATATTGAACACTTTTTCATTACCATCTCTGCTTGAAAATGTACTTTGAGTAATCTAATAGATATTATTCCAGACAATCTGGTTTCCAAAATTACATTGAGGGGTTTCAACTGGTACCAGTACACCATGCATTAAGAATTTCAGATATGAAAAGCAATTTTTAATTAAATAATACATTTTTCATGGGTTTAATGTTACGTTCCCCAAAAACAAGTTGCCCTCCGACTTGTTGCATATGATACGTATAAAAACATTTCCAATGCCAGTATTATTAGCGATAAAAGGCGCTTAATAAATTGCAAACTTCAGACAGTGATAATTGAAGGGATATGAACCATTTAAACCCCTTCTAATATCCCCAATTATAAGTTTTTTCTACTATTGTTTCTGGTTTCCCCAGAAACCCAAATCCAATAAAGTTGCTTAAAAAAACCGAAGTGACATTCATTAAGAAAATCCTTGGTGGATTTGGCCAAAACGGAAAAAAAAATAAAATACTAATTGAGCGATATGGCCAAGGGAACTAAAATTGAATTTTGCCGATTGGGCAGAGGTCTCCATGGACCAGATTCTCAAAATTTCCTTTAATTTTTTCAGTTTCTGGACCACAATTCAGTCCTCAATATTGTTTATGAGCATTAAAGACCACACCCACCAGAGAAACTGGAGTACTTGTATAATTCATACAAATTCTGATCTATCAGGTGGATTATCCCGATAGGAACCAAGAGAAAGCACTTCTGATTTATCCAACTTAACTTTAAGACCGGAATATATCTGAAAACAATTGAATATCAAAACTTACAAAGTGATTTTTTGTCCTGTAAGGTAAATTTGTCAGTATAATCAGCATATGCGCTAATGATAATTTCAGTATCCCCAACCTTAATGCCCGCAGCTTTCTTATCATTTCTAATAGCCAAATTTAAATCTCCTTCTCAATTATATAGAGTAAAGGACACTGAGTGGGCAACCTTGGACGGAGGACCGCAAAAAAAGCTCGAAAAAATCGAAGCTAATGCCCATATGTCATGAACACATGAGCGTAATATTGTGATAAAAACGTAAACCCCAGTTAATCAACATCCTCACCAAGAGTAAAAAATTGTTTAAGAGTTTCAAGATGAAAGACATTCCACGTTATCAAAGGCTTTTTTCGAATATCAAATTAAAACTATACACGGTAAATTATTGTTTTACATAGTAAATAACATCAAGAGCCAAACCTACCTAATTATTTTCCCCCTATGTAAACAACCATAAGAAAACCAGTTTGACAGCGTTTGTATATGTGGGGGCAAAACTTGCTTAAGTCTAAAGAGCAATACATTTGGTAAGTATTTTATAGTCTGTATTTATGAATAGGGTAATAGGTCCAGTTTTAAAAAAAGGGGCTTTTTATCTTTTTTAGGAAATTAGAGTGATAATTCCCTACGTTGATCGACTAAGGATGCCCTTTTGAAAGAAAAATTCTTAACAGGAGGAGGCTATTAATTATTAACCAGGAGATGACCCAATATCGTTAAAAAAAAATTTGTAAAACTCTGGTGGAAAACCATCTGGAAACTGGGAGTTTCTTGTTTGTTAGACATTGTTTTTAAAGTTATTTCTTTACATTCCAACAAAAGTAAACAAGCCCGTCACAGATTTCTTGGAATCATTCATCCAATTGGACACTCAATATTAGAACCCAGTAAGTAAAGTGCTAAACTCAAAATTGGCGGGGTTCATGAAGTATTAAATTTTGATTTAAAATGACTCTCCTCAAAGAGATATCAGTACCCATTTTTTAAGATCTGACCTGTATCAATCTGAAGTTTTGTTATAACTTTCTGCCTTTTGATTTCTTTTTCAAATTAAATAAAGAGTTTGGAGTCTTTTCACCATATTCACAACCAGTTGCTCTTTGATCGAAATAATACAACCATCTGTTTTGATTCTTATTAAATCATATCCAATTCCGATTGACATTTTTTAATATCATTTAAGTATCACAAGTAGGGGTGATACCTATATTGTTGCTCAAGCCATTTAATCTTTGAAGCAGCTTGGCTCTTGGAGTTACGACTTTTCTAGAGATTTTAGCAGAATATTCAAGTGTTTTAGATCTATTTGAAATTTCAGAAAATCCCACATCATATCTGGATTCATATTTTATTGTTATCGTCAGCAACAAAATCCTTAAACAAAATGCTTAATGATATTAAAATCTTCAGTATAATGCAAAAAGTGATGTGTTAAACTTCCACATCCACCCCTCTGGACTCATCCTTGTTACAATATGCGACTCACAGCAGAGTGGCCGTTTAAAACTGGGAATGATACGACATAATAATTTGGGATAAAAATTAAATGAAACAAAAAATAATTTCATACAGCAGCATTGAATAGGGGGATTAGAGTTAGAGTGCCATGTATTACCTAAAAATGTTAGGGTTTTTTTTTTTTCTTCTCCACAAATCTATAAGATCAGAATCAATCATTATATATGAATACATTCTGAGAGTTAAAATGGTTAATATCCCGACCCACCTTTTTTATCAATGAAACATCCGGAACACAATAAAATCACCCCCACAGATAATCGACTCAAATCAAAACTCCATCCAAACTTTTTATAAATTCTTCAAAAAAGTCTGGATCATCTATGTTTGGCCCATATAAACATAATCATGGTAATCTTCTGATCATTCAATACAATATCCAACATTATAACACGACCATTATACTCTTTAAAACGCTTCTTTTGTATATTTCATAATTACACAAGTTTAATAATAATACATACTTCCACGAGAGATGGATGTTACCATGCGAAAAAGACAATTATTCACTACCCCAATTCATCCACCATAATTTCTCACACTTTCAGGAGTTCAGAATGCGCTTCTTGAAGGAAAAAAATATTAGCAATTTTCTATTTTTAAAGCCAAGAAAGACATGATGACGTTTATTTTTATCCTTCAATCCCCGCAAGTGTGGTGTATTGAATACCAAATACCTATTTTGAAAATCAGCCATTTAAATGGCATGTAAAAAAATGTCATTAAGAAAAGGCACTAAGAACATTCAATAAACCGTTGGGTCGAACCAGCCATTTGAATTATTTGAACTTGCCTTGCTATAGTAAAATAGTTCCCCATAGAAAAACCTGATCTGAACTTTCGTCGTGCACAACAGAACTACTAAATCATCATTTCTTATTAATAAGACGGCGTATTAGGCGTATTCACTTCAGTGTGATCTAATTACATTGGTTAAGCATTCCAAATAGTAAAAAATTGGGGGGGGTTAGAGCAAAAATGGCGATTCTTTCCTGAGAAGGAAATCCTCTGTATCCTGTAATTTTGTTGAGTTCCCATAATATTGTGTCAAATTATTATCGGCTTGACCCAAATGGGTACATCTGCTCATAATATCAACACCAAAACTGCTTTTCTTTTAGCTCTAAGATTCCACAGTGCAAATGAAAAAAAAAAAAAAAATAGGGAGTATTTCAGACACCCAATATTTTGACCAAATACAGTAAACATGAGATGCTGGGGATGGGCTTTTGCCAACTCAGGGACATTCACCATAAGGGATGGAGTTGAGAAGTAAGGTCAAAAAGGTCATATAGATCCAACCTAATTTATGAGCCATTTCATTCTAAAGCCTTCATATGTAGTGATTTATATGCTCATGTACCCCTTAGGATATCAAGGGGGGTAAAACTAAAATAAAGTAGTTAATAAAATTTCATTTGGCTACACTTTTTCCCTTTTCTTTGTTCACAAGTGACCGCGAGTGTCGTCTGCTTACACGGTTGTGAAATGGGGCCAAAGGGTCACATTGAGGGCACCAACAGGTCACCTAACCGCCCCCATCCTTTCCACCAAGTTTACACTCATGTAGCATTACGGAAACATACGGCAAGCACACTTATTAAGGGTTACACATTTTGACCACACACACCACCCACAGATTACACAGACACTACACAGAATAAGACGACCAGAGTAATCCCTATGTGCCTTCTGCCAATTCTTGCGGACACAAAAGGACAGAACAAAATTAGTAAGAGTATTATTTTAGAAAGATTGAAAAAAGTGCCAACCAAAAGGAGTATAATACAGCAATAGGACCATAAGGACCCTAAATGACCTTTGAACTCTCATCGGTTTACCCAACATAAGACCCATCGTGTTCTTTAACCAATTGCGTAGCAACCTAACAATTATATGACATGGGGAAATAAAGAAGCATAAATAAAAACCATACTATACCACTCTGTCAAATAAGGCAGTTTCTCTTCCAGAATCATCAAAGACAGTTAAATGGATTGCAATGTCAGCTCTTGGAGAAAGAGAAGATATTTTATTGTATTTCATACATATCAATAAGTTCAGCTCTTTTAATATGTGTTACTTTACTAAAATATTTTGTACTAGTAATTTGTGCATGGACCTCGTAGGTTGAAACCAAAACACAAAAACTACAAAATTACCTACATCAATTAACCATTCATCTTGACAAAGTAGAGGGCACTCGAGTGCCCTATACATGTTGCAGGATTACCGAGAGCCGTGTGTGATCTGTGATCATAGCTCATTGCTGCGATCACGTTGCAGTGACTACGTCTCTACTACGGAAAACGCTGTCCCACCAAAACTTGTAAGTTTGACCGGTATTGAGGGACCCCGGACTGTAGGGGTTTTTGGAAAGGCATAGTAACTCAATTCCATCTTTTTTGGCCAAGTTGTTGTCACCAAATAGAGGAGAAATTCTTCAGAAAATAAAAAAACCCTATCAAAATCCGTCGTTCCTTTTGGAGCGACGACTGTAGAAAATAAGCTGCATTTTGCGGTGATTTTGTGACCGTAATTGTTAAAAATTTGTTGTAAATAATATGATTGAAAAAATGTTCCGACCACTTCAAATCTTGAGAAATGGTGTTATGAAAGTTCCATGTACCTTTGTAAAACCAAATTTAACTCTGAAACTGGGCCCAAAGCTGCCCATTCGAGGTAATTCTACCTCGAAAACACACCAACTTGTAATATTTTACCTTCGTTTTATTGTGAATTTGTTTTTACCGTTGTGGCTGTTGGATAGCCGACACCATGTCGCACTGATTCCAATGTCAGTGTCATCTGAAATATGAGTAGTCTTATAAGTCCATACTTTATTACCTAATTAAATTGATTAAATTATACATTAATAGCCTTCGTCTTCCGAAGGGTGGGGTTGTTACCGCTCTCTTCGATTCTTTTCGCTAAACTAAAAACCTGTTTCC
>JAMKCH010017999.1:0-22124 GCA_023653785.1 Ophioderma brevispina
CATTACTCGTATAGAGCCTGAAAGTCCTATTAATGATTCCATCCAATGATATGGAAAACAGATTTATCTCATAGGTAATCATCGGTATATTTCATAATGGTAGAAGCTGGTATTTTACAAATTTGTGATTTGTTGGATGAAAAGGGCCATATTCGCCAATTTCAGGTTACACAGGTTTGGCAGCAATGAATTTCCTTAGGTGGTTTTTGGATTTATTGACCTATTCCCGGTGCGTAGTTTGGCCTAAAACACAAACCGGTAATAAATGAGCCCGATAAGCAGATTGGGTGTAAGATTGGGTGGTAATTTGTGGCCCTCGTGTCCTGTAGGTCAAATATTTTTTCATGATATTTGTTAAGATTAGTGCTGCTCCAGTTAAGTAGTTTTAAACTTAAGCAGGGTTATGGCCCAATGATTTCGTGTAAAAAGAAATATATTTACTTCCTTTCCAACACATGATTCTAAGACGCGTTGGCTGCACTTCGTATTATCAGGGCCGGCGGCAAGCTATGCGCCAGTGCGGCCGATCGCCGACCCTTTTTGAGAGCAAAAAAAAAAAAAAGAGCGTGAGAGAAAGAGAAAGAAAGAAAGAATGAAGAAAGATGAGGAGTGAGTGAGTGTAAGAGATAGGGCAAAATAGGTGAAAATAGAAGGGGATAGAGATAGAGAAGAGAGATAAAGATGGAAGGATACGTGGCGAAATGTGGTGAATTTTAAGGTTTCGATTGCGACAATGATCACTTTAACCTACTTATCTGAAAAAATACTTTGTACCGCATAAAATTTTTCCAAAGTTTTTCGCTCTACGGCGTTCAAGGTGCAACAAGAGATTTCACATAACAGGTGTCCCCGAAAAAAATATGAAAATTCTGATTTCTGCACCAATGTAAAGCTTTCTATCAAAACACATCCATATGTGAAAATGACTAATCGGAGAATCATTTTCTTTGGGTACAAAATGTGAAAATTTGAATTGACTATGTTTTAGGCCTATGTTTTACATTGAAATTAACAACAAAATCGCCCTTTTGTTTACATATATTGGGGGGGTCTTATCTATATTAAATCACTACTGTATCCAATAGGATGCCCACAAATCTTTCGTTGAGCCTATAAGGAAGTTATAGACCAGTGCAGGGACTATCTTGATTTGTTTCCTAGGATTTTAAACGGGTATATGGAACTCTTTCTAAGCCTTCAATGTAGGGACATAGGGGATAACTTGCATTTTCAAATTTTCAAACTTGAATAAGAAAATGTGTTTATAGTGAGAAAGCGACATTGTCAAAGGTTTCGAGCCTTCCCTCACTGGCACCCCTCGTGTCCCGCTTTGATATGGAACTCTACATGAACACGTTACAGCGTATGTAAACGTGATTAATCCAAAAAGAAATCAACTATATTTTACATTTTACTTTGCTCACACATATAACGTGAACCACTTACAATTTTCCAAATTGTTTCAATCAAATTTGCATGAGAAATGCGTTTTGGATAGCGACATTGCAAAGGGTTTCGCGCTTCGCGCGGGAGGGTGACACCCCTATACCACACCCCTCGCGTCACTTGATATATGAATCTCCATGAACATTTACACGAGAGCCCATCTAGGAAACACAATTTTCCCAGGGCCCTTAGGACGCACCATTAGACTTCAAGGAGGGGGGGGGGGGACTTTTTTTATTTTTTTTAAAAAAAATCATCCACCATACGAGAAAAAAAACCATAAACTTTTTCCCCACTTTCCAGTAAAAAAAATAAATTACCCACATCTTTAAGGATTAAAAAAAACTTGCCCCGTGGAAACACAGAAAAAATTGCCCTTTACTTAAATTGGAAAATACTCTATAACCCAAAAATTTCGCGCGGTTTTAAAAAGTCATTACAGACCTTTAAGTTAGGCTTCTCGGCATATTTGGACGAATGACGAAAATTTGCAATTGAACGTTGTGACCAATCTTGTCTACCTTTACGCATGCATGAAATGGCCCGTGCACAACTTTGACGTGTTTTCATTCAAAATTAGCCTTACACCATTTATTCATTTTCAGACCTTGACTCAAAGTAAGCATATATTTGCATAATATAACAAAGTGTTTAAACCCATCAACTATATTTGCTTTTTAAAACCGTTTTTTTTTTTTTTTTTTTTTTTTTTAAGTTTTCCAAATTGTTTGTATCAAATTTGCATGGGACTTTTTTTTTTTTTTTTTAAAAAGCGACATTAAAAGGTTTTCCAACGCGCTTCGTCGCTCCCTGAGGGGGAACTATATGTCTGGAGCATAATTTTCGGGGCCAAAATCTCATAAACACTACGGCCGTTTATCAGGTGGTGTGTATAGGCGCGTATACGCTTTGTAGACATCTTAAGCTCGCCGCAACCACTTTCACAATTTTGCTCCCCGCCGGCCCTGATTATTCCATAATTATCCTTCCCACAAATTTATGGTTAATATCGGGTAGGCCTTAAGGAATGATGATGTGTGCTCTTTTTGTGATCAGTGAGGTACTTTATTCACTTGTTCACAGAGTTGCAATTGTAATAAATCATATTTTGGAAGGATATTACTGAAAATATGATTTTCTTCTGAATTGGGCTTTTGAAAATGAGTATGGTACAAAAGAGGAATATGATAACGATATGTTTAGTAAATCAGCTGTTATTAATTGCTAAAAGATGCATTTGTAGTTGTAGTTGTAGGAACAATTTCTTCAATGATTTACTTTGATAGAGTTTTGCACCATACTATAAAATTGGAGCGTTATTGTGCAGGCCGTAAAGGCAAGTTAGATCTTCATTATAGTAAATGATCCGGTGTTTTGGATTTTTAAGTTTTGTCTCGTACCATTTATGTGGTCGCTTGCCTTAAGGCAGGATAACACATGGTTTACTGTGTCCCCATTTCCTGTTCGGTCTTCTCATTGCTGTGAAAAGGGTAATTTATCTGTAATATCTACATGCCTTTGATGGATTTAAACCCAAATTTCTTTCATTGGTGTAACTTGGCATCCCCCTTGGTGATTAGTCAAAGGTCCATATTAAGTCAAAGGTCACATATTAAGGTGTTTTTTTTTCAAGGTCACATATTAAGGTCAAAGGTCACATATTAAGGTCAAATGTCACAATAAGGTCAACTGGTCACATAGTAAGGTCAAAGGTCACATAGTAAGGTCAAAGGTCACATAATTAAGGTCAAAATGTCACATATTAGGTCAAAGGTCACCATATTAGGTCAAAGGTCACATATTAAGGTCAAATTCACATTTAGAGGTCAAAGGTCACATATTAAGGTCAACGGTCATTGAGTGGTACATAGGTTGTAGATGTAGAATTGACCTCTTCTGAAAGCTATTCAGTCGTTAATATGTAATCCCTTATTTGTTAAGGTCAAGGGTCGTATGCTAAGGTTCATATACCAAGGGCAAAGGTTTGCATACAGAGGTCGATGGTTAGGCGTGGTCAGGTGGTGGGTGGCTGAAAATGTGAAAATTGACGCTCATCTGTAAATTTAATGTTTGCATTTAAAACCAGTCTGGTTATGGAGTTTCACATGCAAAATCCTTTTTTTGCTTAATGAGGTCATGGCACATGTCAAGGTCCCAAGTCATGTGAGGCTATCATTCACAAACCACGATGGCGGGAGACTCGGCGGTAATGAGGACAGATGTACTTTTTCTTTAGTAATTTATATTTGATCTGTTTTGATTCTTTTGTGAAAAAGTTCATATGAGGTACTAGTAGTTGGTATGTACCGGTCTAAATGTAATTTTCACAATTGATTGCCTTATATGTATATATATTTTTTGTCTACTTGTTAGAGGGATCAAAGGTGCAATTTTTGTGAATATAGTGCGTGGGTTTCCCCTATTTTTAGTGTAACTGTGGCCAATTAATAAATTTTCTCATTTACTCATTGCAGTGCGATACCAAATTATCCTAGGTTCTGGTTTTTCATTGGTTTTGTTTACGATCCTATAATCACATGAATTGCATCTTTAACATTTTAATGTAACTTGTATATATTAAATGTCCCTCTGTCTTTTATTGGTGTGGTGCTCTTGTGGGGGTCAGTGTTTTGGTGGTGTTGTGCGTTGGGTGAAGTGTTTGTGATGTTTTATTTGTAATTTGTATGTTCTTATGTGGCAAATAACAAAAGAATTTGAAATACAAAAAAATGCTTTAAAGCATGATTCTAAGGAATATGACATAACAAAAAATATCTCTGGTTTTGGCTCTAACAAGAAAAGATGTCTTAAAAAAACCACTGCAACTTTTAAAATAAAAAAAAAGAAAAATGACAGATAGACGAACAGACAGACATACAGTGCATCCAATTTATACTCTCTATCTATCTATAGACATAAATATTTAAATCAATACAGGGTGTCCCCCAGAATGATTAGTTAACCCATCGATACCCAAAATTTTTTAATTTTTTTTTCCATAGAAACAAAACATTCGGTAAGTCTGGTTTAATATAATTTCATTATACTGTAACCTTTCATAAGGAATTTTTGAATCGTTAAAATCGGACTAACCAAAGTCAACCAAATGGCAAATACACTCAATTGTGGGTTAGAGGTTGCTGGATTCATCCTTTTGGCTTAACGCAAAAAATGTCATGTGTACTTTTACCCTCTTCCTGCAAGCTTTTTTAACACTATGCTTAGTCGCTTCGGGAATTCGTTAATTAAACACTCAAACGTGTGATTGTGTACCAATAGAGAGCTGTCAGTACTCTTTGTCCTTCGATACCAAAATGAGTACTATAATGCCCAGTACTACGTCAAAATGATGTCATTAACCTCGCTAGACAGTAAAGCTCAATGGTTGCCCCACACAACATTAGGCCTATGCTCTTTGTGTACGTGTCTGAGAGTAAAGCACTTAAAACCCTCTGTCTGTTAGTATAATAAAAGCTGTCTTTTGCCATATTTAGAGCCAAAACCAGCTTAAAAATATGATTTAGTCCTAATATGTTGTGCAAATTGAATTTTTCGCCTAGTGTGCACTTGTGTTTGTTCTGAAATTACAATTACTTGTTACCTAATGGTCTTATGGACGTCACTGTGGATGCCATAAAGGGCTTGCTGGTACTTATCTTGGTATTATCAAGGGGAAAAAAAAGGACCATTAGCTATATATTGGACCCAAAATCAAAGTAATCAAGTGTCTTTAATAAGAGATTTCCAAAGAGGATAATGTGATGACAAAAAAAAGGCGGTGGTCTTGGTAAGGGGGGGGGTTTCGAGGGATAACACACACAGCATTTTTTTTTCACTTTGCCCAAAGGATTGAATCAGCACCTCTAACCCAATTGAGTGTAGTTTCACTGGGGGTAGTCCGCAATTTAATTGTACTAAATTAATGTTATTATGAAATGTTGTTTACAGTTTCATAATAAATGTGGGACATTAAACCGCTTACCTAACCTGTTATTGAGGGGATTGAAAAAAAATAAAACATTTTGTGGATATCGATGGGTCACTAATCATTCTGCGGACACCGTAAATAAATTAATCACTGATTAGGTTTGATAATTGTTCTGACATGACGTTTAATTAACTTCTGATATGACTGCTAATTGTTTGTCTGAACTTCTAGTTAATTACTTGTATGACCTGACCTGCTAATTGCATGTGGACCTGGCCTGCTAATTCCTGTCTGATCTGACTGCAAAAATACCATCTGATTTGAACTGCTAATTGCCTGTGTAATCTGCAATAATAGTCTGCCGGACCTGACTGAGGGATTACCTGTCGTCCTGACTGCTTATTACGGCTTGATTTGGCATGCTAATTGCCCGTTTTGATCGACTGCTAATGCCATATTTGATCTGACGTTAATTATCTCATCTACCTGCTGTTAATGTTTAAGAATCTAACTGCTAATGTTCGGTCTGCATGTTGACTGTAATTGCCTGCCAGACTGACTGCTAATTACCGGTCAGGCCTGACTGCTATGCCTGTATTGATCTGAACTACTAATTGCAGTCGACAGACTGTTATTGCCTCTATGATGTGACGCTGGAAAAATTGCCTCCTGTCTATCCTGACTGCCTGTCTGATGTGACTTAACATCACAGAACAAAAGAAACACATTCTTATTAACCACAAAATGCTATGGATTTAAAATAATGGGCTTTGAATGCTATTTCAATTGGTAATAAACTTAATAATTTTGTTGTTGAAAATGGGCTCTGTCTGGGTCCCACATGGCTCCTGGTTCCTGTAAACTGGGAACCACTGTGTCAAAGTTGTTCTTTGTTGTAAACCTTCCTATGTACCCATGAATGTAAATGCAGCCTAAATTAAACTAACTGTGGGCAAATAGAGGAATTTGAAGAATATTCTGTGACTGCACCAAATCTTCAAATCTGATCCTTATTTTTCCTATGGTCGGAGAGCGCACTGACGTCCACATACAGTGAATAACAAAGGGGACGGAAGCCAAGGGAATCCCTGAATCGTGGTGAGAAAAACTGCGCAAATTGCACATCTTTAGGTCACTGCACAGCGATAACAATATGCGTGCAGCGCTTCATGAATCATGCACGTGTTTCATGCAAAATTTGACTCCGGATGTACGACTCCGGCTATAGGTAGAGTTACGATCCAATCTAAAATCTTGGTCATTAATTAACAGGACATGCCTCAAATTATGTAAGGAAAAATTTGTGAAAAATTTTAAGGGAAGGGAAATGTATATATTGTTTTTTGTTTGGAAAACCCCCTCCCACCCCCACCAATCAGTGTTGGATTACAACAATTAGGAAATTGGAAATGAGTGTGCTTTCAGTGTGATCAACATTGATTCCAGGTGAGAGAGGAGAGGAGTTATTTAAACATTTAAGAAGCAAAATGGTCCAACATTTATAACTGAGATTGTAGCCACCATATATTTGATGAGGAGCTAAGAAGAGAGGCAGTTTATCATGCTCAAAACAATGATGTTGGATGTCAGTGCAAGCCACATGTGCCAGTCATTCTTGCAGAGGAATGGAAGAGGGGTGTCTAGAAATGCCAGGAGCTGAGGCCCAACTTAGTACAGTGTTCAGATGACAAGGTGTGGGACACCCCAGCCACTTAAGCCCCACAATTAGCCAATGAATTTGGAAGGTCCAAACATCCGGGAAATGGCGAGTGGCCAAACCAAATGGTTTAGACAGGGCCGCCAATCGAAAGAAGACCCTCAGCACCCGGAGTAGTTGACGAGCAGCAGCGATTGTGAGGAGGAAGAGCCTCAAGTTACTCCCAGATTGTTATGGGCATACGAGTCTACAGAAAGGTTTAATGTGACTGGTGTGGGTATTAAGGCAGCACATGTGGCATTCTTGTAGAAACCGGAGTACCGGGGCCAACATCTCTGCCAAAATTTCCGAACCATACCAACGGATGAGCCCCCTAAGCTGCCCAACTTGGAAAGTACAAAATGCTAACAGGGAGCCCCGGCCTACACTGGGAACAGCTACGGTAAAGTGTGCACATGGGGATTGCAGAAAGTTTACATATAGGTTAATGGTGGCGCCAGAGAGTGGTGTGATGCCATTTTAGGCATGGATTATCTACATGGAAACATCAGGAGGATTTTAAACTGTAGAAAAAGACACTGAAGTGGACGGGAAAGCGGTCAGATGTGAGGATAGGGAGTTATCCATGTTAACCTAATCTTACTTGCAAATTCCGCTCATATCTGTAAAAATTTGCAGTTTTGTACTTTCTGTCCCTAAATGGACAAATTACAGCACAGTGGCCAATGGGACCGTGGGAAACAAACAATTGCTCATAACACAAAACCTCAAGATCGGAATCAACTCAAATTTTCTGAATAAGCTTTTCTTAAGGATATCTAGTGAATAACAAATAAAGCAAAGTGCTGGAATCATGAAATGCACCTTTAAGGCAGGCACTACTTTGACGGAGATTAGGAGAGATGAGGTTGAGGGAGGACACCGTAAACAGGAGAGTGGCACTACACGCACAGGGCATACTTTACCAGATTTCCTGCAGGATTTGTTTTCACACAGCACCGAACACCTGGAAGAGAACCAGCACGCCAAAATGTGGGACGACATGGATTTGGGCTGAGCGAATTGGATGAACTATCAAATCGAGACTGGGGATACTCGTCCATTCCGTCATCGACCCCGAAGTGCACCTTGCGGACAGCAAGAGGAGATCGATGACCAGGTGGAGATGATGTTGGAGCAGGAAGTGATCAATCCCTCCGATAACCCTGGTCTTCCCCCGTCATTTTGGTTAAGAAAAAAGATGACATCCAGTGTTTCTGCATCGACTCTGGGAAGTTGAATGCTGCCACTATTAAGGATCAACGACTCACTGGACGCACTCCAAGGGGAATCATGGTTGTCAATGCTATACTTAGTTTCAGACTACTGGCAGGTTGAGCTTGACAAAGATGCCAAGAGAAATTCTGTGTTTTTGGTGAGAGGAGCACTTTGTGAGTGGATTATGATGCTCTTTGGGCTCTGCAATGCTCCTTTGATTTTTGAGAGACTTGTGGAGTGCACTGTCCGAGGACTGCAGTGGGACATTCTTTTAGTGTAGCTGGACGATAGCCAATCTACAACGAATGTTTCAGAGATTGAGGTCAGCGGGGCTGAAGCCCAAGAAATGCCACCTGTTCAGACGAAGAGTTCTCTATTTGGGACACATTGTAGCCACCGACCCAGAGAAGATCTGGGCCATCGAAGAGAGGCCAATTCTAAGAACAGTGAAGGAGGTGCGCAATTTCTTGGGTTTGGCTCCTACTACAGAAGGTACATATGTGGGTTCACTGACACTGCTCGGCTAATCCATTGGCTTACAGAAAAGAACCAAAAGTTTGAGTGAGATGTGCAGTGTGATGTCGTTTTGCAGGAGTTGAAGCAGAAGCTGACCAGTGAACCAATCTTCGCATACCCAAAGACTGAGGGAGACTTCATCCTTGTTACAGGTGCTAGTGATGAAGGTATCGGAGGAGTCCTCTCCCAGGTGATGGAGTCATTGCTTACAGTAGTAAGGCACTCTCTAAATCTGAGAGAAACTACTGTGTCACCAGAAGGGAATTACTTGCAGTGGTGGTCTATCTGAAGCAGTACCTCAATGGTAGACCTATCACTATTAGCACTGACCATGGAGCTTTGCAGTGGCTAGCTAACTTCAAGAACCGTTTTGTACATATGTAAGTTAAGCTGTATAGGTCACCTTGATAGCCAACCACCAAAATAAGGTGCTTTTGCTATTGCAGAAAGGATGGAACCAGAGTTCTGGTACAAAGTCACTGCATTGATGGGACTTGTCTCTGTGCTCGTGCTCTTGGCCGTGTTGGTAGGGACCATGTACCTAAGGAAGGATTTTGCAACAGTGGCGTGATGAGGAGTACGAAGAGTGGCATCAGCTGCATGATCAACAGGATGGCCTAGCAGTAACCTTACCAGTCATCCAACGTTGACTGGATGCACTGCACTGCCCATCCTAACCCCCGGCAACCGAAATGATCCCATTCTTTGGGTGCTAGCACGGTACCACTCCGGAAAATTGATGAGGAGAAATTGAGGGTGCCACAGGCCACCGGAGCTGATGGGAATGGATCGAACCAAGATACTTCAAAACAGGCTATGGGAGAGTATTGCCATATATCGGGTCTGCCAAGGGAGGAGGAGACCCAGTTTTAAGCCCTCTAGAGGAAATCACCTATGTATATATTTACCTCAAAAGTTTGACACTGGTGAGTGCCAGGTTAAGTGTTTGAAAATGCTCAGCAAGATGTGGGGTCTCCCTCACGTCCAGAGCTTCTGAAGAGCGTTAGTGTAGAAAAAATGATCAAATACCATGTTTTTGTATTGTATGTTTATACCAGATGGAGAAGATGGACTGGAAGAGAGGAATGGGATTTGGTGCCCCTTACTGAAACCCCATAAGCAGAGGGGTCTCTCTGGTTAGCGGCTGATCCCAGCAGGAGGACAAGGCCGCACTTTTGGTACCTTTGAGAAGGTTTGTTCAAAGAAACTAGAGCAGAGGAGCTGGCATAGTGATGAACTGTTCCAAACCAGGTGGGATCCTGTAGAATCAAGATAGCAGAATTATATGTAGGAGGACAGTCCTACTTGTTGACCCTATGGGAGGTGGGAGCTATGGTAGAGAAGTCGGGATGTCCCCATGGTCGGCGGGAGAAAGGACCCGGTGCATCCTGAGGGTCACAGCTCCGGACACACGGATACTCCAAGTGAGTGAAACGATGGACCAGTGCGATTGGCCAGGTTGTGTTCTCAAGATACTGGTCAGGCTTAAGGGCATGGCCCTTTGAATCAGACAGGAGGTGAACATAATTCCCGCTACAAATGGGAAAAATATCGCCGCAAGGGAATGGGGACTGTCTGGAGTTGAACGTGGGGGCAGGTAGTGGGGTGCTCGTGCGGCAAGGAGGCCCAGGGAGGCCAAATCGAATTATACTGTACTGTGATAACAGACAACAGTTCCTGATGCTTCAAAGAGGCTTCTGGAGGGCCTCCAAAAGAGTAAATTAAATGCAATAAATGGAGTGGAGAGTGCATATAAGGTGTGACAGGCGCTTCAAGCAAAAAGAAAAAATAGGAGGTCGTGTAGACCCCGCCGCCACCGTCGGAGCCCACTTAGCCATTGCCATGACGACCGGGAAAGGGCGACTGCAGTAGGAGTAGGGAGTACCGATCGTCCTCCAAGGCAAAGTTTGTGATGCCCACGTGCCGCCAAGCCGCCCCCACCAAAAGTCTACAGATCGACAAAGAGAGAAAACAAGAGGGCGAGACAGCAATGGAAATGGTTAAGAAGGACCGAGCCGCCAGAATGACCGAGAGAGATCGGCAGAGGACTGGGACCACTGAGAATGACCCTAGAAGACCACTGAGAAGAAGGACCTAGACTGTTGGGACGATCAGAGGAGAGAAAAGGATGAGAGTTCACCCGAGACGCAGAAGAGAAAACAGGAACGCGGACAAGGACTGCAAGAGACGCTGAGGAGAACAGCAGGGCAGCTGGCAAGACAAGTAACCAACAAGGAGGAAACCACACTGAAGGACCAGGCTCTCAAGACAACAAAGAGCTGAACAAGGAAGCCACACTGTAAGGGACCCAGACCAAACAAGGCACAAGGGGCCAACCAAGGAAGAAGACAACACCAAAGGACCCAACTCCAAGAAAGGGGCCAAACAAGGAGAAGGCAAACACCGAAGGGACCCAGGACTCCCAGATGACAAGAGCCACCCGAGGAGGGGAAACCACGCCAAGGGGCCCAGACTCGAGATGACAAGAGGCGTCAACATCCCGTCTGCAGAAGCCCCGATCGTAAAACTTTTTTTTTTTTTCAGGCAGATGTGGACTTGAGTGGTTCATCATCAATGTGGACATGGATTGGAGGGAGATTAGAACTGTGGTGCAAGAAGTGAGGGTGTTGAGCGGGTTAAGTCCCAAAGAGTTCGTTAGCACGGCCAATTTGCGGGGGAGGAGCAGAAGGTCCCGCCGAGACCAATCCTCTCTTCACCAACTCAAGTCATGGTAACAAGCTACCTAGCAAGTCAGGTCATCCCTCCCCCAAGCCGCATTGAGTCACCTAGCAACTCAGACACCATCACACACCACACCAACGCCGCTGTCACCACCACACACCAACGACGCAGCCACCACCACACCACACCACCTCCGCAGCCACTACATACCACACCACACACCAAAACTGTGGCCTCCACCATACCACCGTCACCACCACCACCACATCACCCACCACCATCCCACTGGTTAGGGAGTGGATGAGACAGGATGGTAATATGGTATTAAATAGTAACCCACCCTCTCCCTCTTGCATTCAACATTGTAGGTTCCCATGCTCATGTGTCAATATTCATCATTTCCACTTGTAAGAGATATAAGGTGCTATTGAGGTCACAGCGATTGTACTGTCTTCTCGTGTACAAGAAAATAACGCATGTTGGGGTGACCTCCTGATTGACTGGAGACTGTAAAATGTGAATAAATGCAGGCTGATTATGACTCCTCCCGATTCCAGACAAATATGACTCTAAGGCCCGTATTCCAAAAACGTGTTTAGCGCGATTTTAAGCTAAGCGAACGTTTATATGTGAGATAAACGTATCGCTTAAAGGTCCCAGGAAATGCAAATAGAATTGATGTGTTTTGTGTCAAGTCTACAAGGAGGGACCACAAAGCATTCAAAATTTGGGTTGGTGATGACATCATTAGTGAAACTATTGATTTTTCAGAGAGTAATGGAAAATTCCAAGTGACTGGTGGGAATCTATTCATGACACTGACTGAAAATCAATAGTTTCACCAATGATGTCACTGGTAGTGTTTTCTTTTTTCTGGCCCTGTTTATTGGAATGGAATGTCTCAAGAAGATTTGGAATAGGTTTATCATCTCATTTCCTGGGACCTTTAAGTAAACGCAATTCCAGAAAGGAGTTTAAAGTTAAACGTAATTTTAACTTCGCCAAAATGCGTTGAAATTTAAACTAGGTACAGGGCTAGTTTAAGAAGTGTTTTAGTGTGTGTTTTCGTCAAGTGTACGGCTCATTGCACTGTCATTCTCGCCCAGTTCATGTAGCACCTTAAAGGTCCATGGCCCGATCGCTAATAGCCTCGTCCCCAGAAGCTCCAGATTTTACCGGAAGTGGTCAACATTTCGGTATCACAAGAAAGCTACTATTTTTCTCATTTACCCTGTGAAATCTTAGAGCCAAAGGATGTTTGGTTTGGAAGTTATGGGCGAAAATGTGACCCATTTTGGTCGACCAATATTAATTTTACAGAGTACTCTATGGGGCTTACAAAATCATGTTTTTAGCTCTCGCATCAAAACAGATTGAAATATCGGCACGACACTTTACAGATGGGGTTTTGGAGTGAAGGCCAATCTATCAAGATGAAAACATCATATCCTTAAATCGGGCCATCCCCCTTTAAACGTTAGTGAAAGCCATGATACACTTAGTGCGCTCAACCATTAAAACACAATAGGGCCTTTTATACACTCATGTTAGCGTCTTTAAATAACCACAATGTTACTTGTGTTTAAAGTTTAAGTAAGCAAATGGTTAAAAATATTAAAACGTGTTTTGCTTAAATGCAATTTTAAATTACGGCGATTTATGACTTTAGTGGCAAAGTAGGAGGTCTTAAGAACTGAAGCATATTTGAACAGGGGTCTAAAAACTGCAGAAGAGAGGGAGGGACTGGAGTACTTGACCACCACACATACCAATACCACCATTTAGGTCAGTGCCCCAGGGCACAATCACGTATGAAATGGATATGGGTGTAATAGCGCAGCGGCCGAGCCTTGAAAAGTGCTCTAGTTTTCGAGTTACCCCTCCCCACCGTACAACAAAACACAACCACCTTTATTTGAAGGATAAATATATAAGATTTAAGAAAATGATGGTTAAAAAAAAAAAAAAAAAAAACTCGTCCCCAGAAGCTCCAGATTTTACCGGAAGTGGTCAACATTTCGGTATCACAAGAAAGCTACTATTTTTCTCATTTACCCTGTGAAATCTTAGAGCCAAAGGATGTTTGGTTTGGAAGTTATGGGCGAAAATGTGACCCATTTTGGTCGACCAATATTAATTTTCAGAGTACTATATGGGGCTTACAAAATCATTGTTTTTAGTCTTGCATTCAAAAACAGATTGAAACAGCGGCACGACCACTTACAGATGGGGTTTTGTAGTGAATGCCAATCTATCGAGATGAAACAAAAAATCATATCCTTAATCGGGCCATCCCCCTTTAAACGTTAGTGAAAGCCATGATACACTAGTGCGCTCACCATTAAAACACAATAGGGCCTTTCTTACACTCATGTTAGCGTCTTTAAATAACCACACGACTTGTGTTTAAAGTTTCCGTTAGTAAGCAAAAAATGGTTAAAAATATTAAAACGGTTTTTGGCTCTAAATGCAATTTAATCCGGCGAGTTCTGAACTTAGTGGCAAAAGTAGGAAGTCTAAGAACGGAAGCATATTTGAACAGGGGTCTAAAAAACTGCCGAAGAGAGGGAGGGGACTGGAGTTACTTGCAACACACATACCAATTACCACCATTTAGGTCAGTGCCAGGGCACAAAACGTATTGAAATGGATATGGGTGTAAGGCTGGCGCTTCAAAGGGGGCAGTGACAGAGTCTTAAAATAGGGGTCTTTGGGTGAGAGACAGCCAAACCTGCCCCCAAAATAAGGGTTTCGGGGTGAAAATTTGCAAAAATTTTTAAATATTCCAAAATGGCGTTCTTTTAGAAAAAATTTTGCAAAAAAAAAAAAAAAACCATTTCACCCAAAATAGGGGGTATTTGAATAAAAGTGTTCAAAATTTGCAAAAAATAGGGGTCATTTGGGTGACAGTTTTGCTAAAAAAATTAAAAATATAGGGTTTTGGGTGACTGACATTTAAAAATGTATGGGGTCATTGGGTGGTGACAGCGATTCTGAAAATGGGGGTCCTTAAACAGCATACATCGTGCATTTTTTCAATTGAAAAATAACTCGCAAGCCAGTACGTGGAGTGCGTGTGATGTAAATGAAGCAATGAAGAGTGTAAGATATCATATTACCTACAGATTTTTGATCGTTGATTTCAAAATTGTCCTCAGTACTATGATCGAGTGCCTTGTCAAATTACAAACAATCTAACTGTCTGTTTGAAACAACGTTTTCTCTTAATTTAGGCCCTCATTTGACTGTTTCAAGGTTATTTCCAGAGAATTAAATGTTAAACGTCTTCATCTCCTCATGCTATTTTGAGGTCAATTTCAAATGAAAACATTATAAACAGTTACAGTAATGGACAGTAAAATGACAACAATCAATAGCAGTTTATCATAAAAATTTAGAGCAATTATTTTCATTCACCAACTAAGACTAAGTTTGGTAAGATTGAATCAAACTGACCTGCCAGTAGTTAAATACTAACAGAATACTCAGTATTCCAGTGCTATCATCATAAAAGCAAGTTGTCATAGAGGTAGCAGAGCATAAATAGAAAAATAAAGAGAAGTCTTATATTTGTTAGTGTTTACACGTACAAGTAGGTTTGGATGTCATTTACACCTAAATTAAAGGCGTCAGAGTCATCTTGGACATGGAATTCAAGGTGTATAGTGAGTTGCAATCAGAGATTGTTTGGAAACAAATTTAATTTTAAAAAAGTTTCCTTCCCTTCCTTTCTTATTTCTTTCCTTCCTTCCTTTCCAGCAGATTTCCCAGTAAGTGTTTTTTTTTTCAAGAAATATTTTGCTTTTTGCTTTGCCTCTCATTGCCCAGTTGAAAAACAGTAATTTGTCAAGTAAGGACATTATATTTGGGTAACCTAAATCATGGGTGTGCCATTAGTAATTTGTTTTTACCACATTCATTTATTTGGAAAATACAGAAATTACCATCACACAGGTTTTAAAGTATTTGAACATCAAATTAATCAAGGATTATGTCCACTCATAATCCTGACCTATAAAAAACGTCTATACTTGTGTTTATTACTATCAAGAAATTCACATCACAGGTTAGAAGATGGTCTATTGCATGTTAATCCACCAAGACATCAAAATGAATTAAGAAATAAAGTGATGTTAATTTAAAGAAACGCGGTCAATGGTCAATTACCTCCATCTATAAAAGTAGATGTATGGCACAAATTACCAAATTCAACATTTAGAACCTGTTAAAGTAAATATTCCTTACGATAGGATTTTGTTTCAAGAGACTAGGGGAATAGAAAAAGGGGTATCATAAGTTTAGCTGTAGTATTTACTTGATTGATATGTACTTCCTTGATTATAAAATGGCTGGGGTGTTATTAGGTTCAGGCTGTCCATCACTTTCTTTAAGGGCCATGATCTGATCAATATTTAGCTCGCTCCCCCCCCCTATCAAGAAACCTATATTTTTACCAGAAGTGGTTAAAATTTTGGGCATCTGAAGAAAGCTATTTTTCTCATGACCTGATAATCTTAGGGCTAAAGAATTCTTGGTTGAGGTTACGAGCGAAAATAGACCCCATTTTGGTTTCGACCAATATTAATTTTACACAGTACTCTAAGGATTACAAAATCATGTTTTTAGCTCTCACTTCAATGCGGTTGTGAATATCGGCGCGAACTTTCAGATGAGGTTTTCAGGTGAAGGCCATTCTAATCAAGATAAAAAATTTATAAGATTTTAAAGCAAGTTTTTCCAGATGCCGTGCAAGAAATTTCTGAGCCTTTTGGCAGGCCTAGTTAGTGGTGTATAAACTACAAGCCGATTCTTGCCGTTAGGTTTAGCTGCAGCATTTTGTACTTGATTGATATTGTCATCCTTGATATATAAGTAGTGGGCTTTCTAGTGAATGGCTTCAAGGTTGTCCATCGCTGTCCTTAAAGCGGCAATGGAACATTTTTTTTTAAAGCGTTTATTTTTTTTTCAATTTGGTGCAAATGATAGTCTAGAGCCATTAGAAGAATATGATTTTAATATAAAAATAACATGCCCCAAAACAGGGGCATTAATAAGAGGCAAAAGACATCCAGGTAATTTGTATGACTAACTTTATGTTTGCCCAACTTTAATCAACAAATGTGTTTATTTATTACATGAAACATAGATGGTATGATTGATATCAAAACATAAAGTATTCAGACACGTTCAAAAAGGGTGCATGCAGTGGAAATTAACTCCAGACGTGTTTGTTTTTGTGTGGGTGTTAAAACTATTGCTACTATTTTAATTTCTCCTGTGAAATCTTAAGGCTAAAGGATATTTGTTTGGATTTATAGCGAAATGTGCCCCATTTTAGTGGTCAAAATTTTGGTCTCTGAAGAAAGAAAGCTACTATTATTCAATTCCTGTGAAATCTTAGGGCTAAAGGTATTGTTTTGGATGTTATGAAGAGAAAAGTTGCCCCATTTGGTTCTCGCCCAATAGTTTACACAGTAATCTATGAGGCTTACAAATCATTGTTTTAGCTCTACATCTTCTGGTAGGAGGCAGCAGCTAAGTGTGTTGAATTTAGTGGAGCCAGCTCACTGTTGATTGGTTGGGGGTTGAGAGGTCTACAGTGTGAGTCAAATGATTGTTCCCCAAATATCTGCTTTTTTCCTTGTCAAACTGTGCAAGGATGCTCTTAAAATGTTGGAACTAATTTAAAAGACATTTAATAGCTTTCACAGAAATTTGAATTATTAATTTGGTCAGGCATTCAATTATCTGCACTGATTTAAATAAACGCCCTCAGATTTGCCTCGTACAAGATTCTATTGATTTGGTTACTGGAGCGCAAATTTCAAATGGGTCCCTAATGTAGATGCTTTTCACACTGGTGGATAAATGGTAATAAATGCCCCAATAGTATAACCACAGGTCAGAGTTTATGCAGAGGAGGAAGCAAGGCCAATGGATCCCCAATATTCAGTAGATCAATGCACCTTCATGGCCCAGAGTATCTGGAGACCAAAAGCCCCATGAAGTCAAAGGCTGTTTCGAATAAGATTCCTTGAGCTGGCAGAACCCCGTCTAAGAGATTGATCTACCTTCAAGTGACTAAGTTTAACAATCATGGGACCTGTTCGAAACAGACATCCAGAGGCCTGTGGAAGAACCACGCACCACAAGATCCTTGGCCAACACATAAACAGGGTATTTTTTTTTTTTTTTTACGAACGCTATCCAGAGAATCCAAGGAATCAGTAGTCACATAATCCTACTAACTGAATCAAGTATGAGTTAACCACATTTATTACCAGGTTGGACTTAAAGATTGTACCACATACAAATTAAGCGCATTAAGCTGAATGCAGAGGGAAAAAGTGCAATTCTGGTATTTTCTGAAAAATATTGGAAAAAAGTTGCAATTCTTGTTATCTCTGAAAATATTGGTTATGGATTAATGTGCAACAACAAGTGCACTTCTATTTTGACTGTTTAGAAGTCACTTGTTTGGAAGGAACTGTTTTCAACTAAATTAACTAAGGCCAAACAAAAAGATATTGAAAAATACACACAAAAAAAACAGGTTTCAATTATGGCCCAAAGGTCAGACTTTTTGTGGGCCGCCAGCTATAGCTGGCAAATTCAATTGGAACCAAACTTCGTCATAGGTGCCCACAATGGGATCAGTCATATGTTGATGAGGTCAAAGGTTCTGTTGAAAGGTCAAAGGTTCATGTGATTGGGGCAAGTGAAAAAATGGGCTAAAAATGTTAAATCATCGAAATTGAAAACTTGAAGTTCCATCTGGAACCAAACTTTTGTCATAGGTGCACCATGTAATGCCTCATATGTTGATGAAGTTAAAGATCACTTTTGCCAGTGTCAAAGGTTCATGGGGCGGCCCACAGCTTCTATTCCTTGAATATAGCGAGCACAAAAGCCGAGAAACCGACAAAATCTTAGTTTGGAACAATTGTCTTCATGTAAATATTTAATTTTGTGCTTCAATATCTCTTGTTCTTTTATCATGAATAAATGCAACAAACAAGAAAAGTTTTCTTTGCGTCTTGTTTTTCTGGATCCTGGGTTGGGAATTGCACTGTTAACATGTTACTGTACTAAATTTGTACACACGGCATGTTGGGAGCCCTCTAAAAATGAGGCCATAACTTGAAAATTGAAAATGAATTGAATCTCGGGTTTGACGTGTGATGGAGACGTAATATTTTTAATAAGTATATAATATATTATAAAAAGGTTACAAATATTTTTAATAATTATAACGAAATAACGAAAGGTAGGGCATCATTGAGAATGGTTCTGCATATGGATGGAGAGCCACATTGGCAGGTTGGTGATGGTCGCAGCCCCATCTGTGAATATTGCTGTTGAAACGACTGAATCCTGTGCGAATCCAGTTCAAGGTAACCCATTCCTGAATGGAAGAGTGCTACCAGGTGGTAGTTCAGTGCGATGGAATGGTATGTTCTCAGGGTATCTTGCCAGGCAGTGTTACATGTCTGTAAAGATGTTGAATGGGGAGCTGGAGAGTTCAGCGGCGTGTCGACAGAAAGGTCGATGAGAGCACAGTCTGTGTCTGCCGAGTTGGTGTGAGTCTGTGACGGTATTATCAGGCAGGGCTTGTTGTCCCACAGAGCCTTGTTCACCCGGTTTTGGGTGGTGTTCTCTCTGAAGCACTGTAGGTGCCATGCCTGAAAGCACTGTTAAGAAACTCAGATAAGACGAAGGCAGCAAGTTATGGTTCTCAAGTTCTCGTTGAGTACAGTATTCAGCTTCTTTGTGTGGCGCTATGGCACCATGCTGGGGCGGATTACTCAGCAGTACTGTAGACTGAGCCAGGACGGTGGTGCATAGAGTGAGGGACTAGCCACCCCATGTACAGGTGCGTAGAACAAGCCCCCCAGTGGTTCCGAGGGGCAATTTCGGTAGGTGCAACAAATATCCCGATTACAAGCCAAAAACAATCCGAAAAGGGCTTGCTTTAACAGAATATCTGTTTTATTTCTGATTTCCCCTCAAGATTTTTTTTCAGGGCGGGCATCTGCCCCCTTTTCCACCAACTGGCTAGCCAATGACCATGAAAATACAAGGCGGAACAGGAGGTTATTCTACGAAGATACCTTGCCAAATACTAACTCAAGATGCTGCCAATAAGCTTAACTCCCAGATAAGTTTGTGTAGGATTATATGGCAGAGGCACTCCATTGAAGTTGATGTGGAGCTGGCAATGAGCCTCTTGGTGTATGTAAAAGATGAAAGGCAGTAAGTAGTGTTGGTTGGCTTCAATCAGCGTGAGTCTCCAGGTCTTGGATTGCTTGCCAAAGTAGGGCCATATATGAAGTAGTGTGCTTACATTGGAAAAAACGCGTTGAAATAATCAAATATTGGTGCTAAATTACAGATGGGGTTTTGGGTTGAATGTCATTCTATCTATCAAGAAAGAAAGAAAACTTTATATACTTTAATCACCCCAGGGGTCATCTCCCCTTTAAAGGTGGGACAGGAGATTTTTTGTAGGATACAAATTTTTTTGTTTGGCATGATTGGTCTGTAGTAAACACCTACCTAAAACGTTTCAACGGTTTATTGGACCAAACAAGTAAAAAAAAGAAAAACCATAAAAACTATGTTGGACACTACCGCTATTGTAAATGTCTCATAAGAAAAGCATTGCTTTGATTTTCTGATAAAATAATCGTATCAATGATCTTGTTACAGAAAGATGGCGTATTTGGCATTCACTTCAGGTGCGATCGAATAAATTATAAGGCTTTTTCATGATGTAAAAAACCGCGGTTCGAAAAACTTGGGGGCATCTTCTTGAAATGTCCTTGGTCCTTTTAAAGGCACCACCAAGGTTTTGTTGCTCTGAACAATGGAGTTTCCGTTAACCTGACACATCTGAGACTTGTTTTATGACACACTCACAGGAATTCGGAAAACCTTAACGGAATAAACCTGGGCTTTATTCCGTGAAAGGTTTCCAAATCATCAGTGTGATCTGAAAAAATAAGTGCGTCAGATGGGTCCGGTTACAGAAAACTCCGTACACAACATACAGGAAATAAAGCAGCTTGGCCATCATTGCACAGATTAACACCCCTCTGTTGTTTGTTGGAAAATTTGCCACATGGGCCCAGTCAATTGTTGATAACTTCTCCTTACTGCAACCAACCTGAATTACTAAGGCTTTGATACATGAGGAAAAATAAGAAATCTTATTTACAATAACATGAAATGTCGCTCCTGGACTTTGTACATCAGGACTTCTTTGCCTACATGAGGCAATCATGTTGAAAGCAGTGTTGCTAACACTTTAGGATAGGTAAGCGTGTTACCTTTCCAGTGCAGTATCCGTATCATCATCCATATGAGCTGACAGGCTATAGAGCTTGACAAAATGTGATAAATTGATTATGCCCGCTGGGTTGTTTTATTAGGCCCTTGGTGAATGTGTGTGATTGTCATATGTATATATTCATGTGTCTCAGTTCAGTTTAAAAAAAAAGATTAACCTCTCAGAATTGGATTGTGCGTATAGGTGTACATTTAAGCATATTACATTCAAGTTAGATATGTAGAATAAGCCTGGATATAATAGAAGGGGTATCGCATAAATGAGAATAATATTAGCCTCTTGGCTAAATTACTACAAATCTGTTGAAAATGGTTGGAAACACTTTGTGCAGATTTTGGTTCCCGCCCCTCATTTCAAGTTGCATGAGCACGACACACTTAAAGGACACTATCATTGATTGAAAAAAATATATGAAATTTGCAGGAATAGCTTGTAAGTGAAGTATAAGTCTTTATTCTCATAAGTTACTTTTCCCGCTGTTAGAAATCGAAGAAACAGAAAGGAAGAAAACGGCAGTGTTCCAAGATACGATTCTCCATTCAATAAGTGTTGTAGTAAAGGGTCCGTTCGGAAAGTAATGACCAAAATCTCCGATTCTGTCCTTATTAGGTTTGCTTCTTTGTCTATACTTTGCAGGGGTATGTAGGATAACTGTACTTGTTACATTACATGCAAAAATCTGATTTTGATGATTTTTTCGATTTGCTGATTTTAGCAACATCACTGATAGTGTCTTTAAGCAATCTCGCACCATATTATTTTTCAACACTGATTGCGGCGGGATGGGGAGGGGGAAGAAGTTTATAGTACAATGCTTGTCAAGCCGATTACCTCTTTCATAGATGCCAATTATTAACAGGTGTTCCAAGGACTTATGACAAGATTGTATCCAAAGGTCGAAAAAATTCAGTACAAAATCACAACAAAAAAGCTAATAACTGAGATCGGCTTTAAGTTTAACGGAATACCATTTTTTAGGAAGCTGAAGAGACAGTTAAATATCTTTATCATATTACACAAAGGTTTTAAAATCGAAGACTTGTACTTGTGAATTTGTAAGAGCATTGTTGACATTTAAAAAAATAAGAAAAATAAAATACAAAACCAAAAGTGCAAGTTTTAAAAGTAAAACGAAAAACTACTGAATAAGAACATGACGAAAGCAACAAAACGGGCATTCCACACACAGACACACACAGTCACACATTACCCACGCCCTCGCCCCGCACCACATACGCACGCAACACGCGCGCATCACCCACACACACCTAAAACAGAAGATTTCATAT
>JAMKCH010018000.1:0-166609 GCA_023653785.1 Ophioderma brevispina
ATCAAATTTTCTAATATCGTCAGAACGAAGAACAAACAAACAAAAAACTTGCAATCCCCTATAATTTTGCAAGAAACATTCACTGATCGTAAATTTGGTATCGAAGTATGAGGACTCATTCTATTGATCTCACATAGGTAAAAAGCATTAATGAAATTTATTGGCCAGATCTATCAGCACCTAGGCTATATATATTAATATACCTAAATAAGACGTAGCAGATGGTTTTTCTTGCGATGCACATACCATTTTCACCTGCTTAATTTTAGTAAGCATAGACGATGTAAACGTACTTCTAAAGATTTTTGCTCCATCAAGAATGACCGTAGTACCATCACATTTGTGCGAGCTTAAAATCCCTACCATCTTCTGAAATAACGCTTTAAATCTTATCTTATCCCATTGAAGCCAGAATTTTCACACACAGAACGAAAATATAATGGCGAAAGGGGTCGGCCCTGTTTGTAACCCGAGGAGATATTAAAAACGCTTCAGATATGTTTCCATTTACGAATCACTGAGGATCAATATTATTATAAAAGGTACTAAAACCTCTTTATTGTATCGTTCCCAAAATTGAAAAACTTAAGTGTTTCAAAATGAGTGATGACCTCACATTTTTCGAAGCTTTTTTTCGAAATCAATTAATAGTAGCATTCTAGGAATATCATTTATCCCGCTGTACTTCAATAAGTCCGTAAATGGGCTCTATATTTACACTAACTCTTTTAGTAATTTAAAAAATATCACCAACTGATGAAAAAAGCCATTGAGAATTTGAAACCAAGTTAAATTTATTCCTTGTGTTTCCATTAACAATTATTTATAAAAATGAAAACTCTAATTTGGGACAAACTTCTAAAGTAATCGCAAAATTATTACAAAAGCTAACCTAACTAAGTTTATTATTTGGTGACACTGCGAAGGAGGGCATGTTATATAAATTGAGTGAGTCTGCTTTTGAATATACTTTAAACCTTCAACCTTCCAGGGTATTGCTGCCCTTGAAGTGTAGGCCTATTCCTTACGGACGTATTTTATGACCTGTTAAACCTCTACTTTCTACATCGTAACTTATTGCATATTATGTTTGTTTGTTTTTCTAGCCTAATTGTTTTGTCAACTGTGTGAGTGTGCCATGGGCTTCCCGAATTCAAATCGTCCTGTCTGGTGCTAAGATCCTTGGTCTCTTCTTGATAATAATAATGGGGCTGGTGCATAGGCAAGGTATGGCCAATAATTAAAACATACAGAACAAAGTTATACGTCATAGTAGTAGATTCTTCCGATATGTACAATGGATATAGAGGTAGTCCCTTCATCATCCGTTCTTCGGAATATAATCACTTGAAAGGCATATTGCATACTGGCCCGCTGGCGTTATATTATTATTAAGCATATCACCCAAGGCCTCCGGGTTGTTCCCGGTAACTTATTTGAATCGGCATACAAACACGCTTATTTTCGAGCTGAGTACCATAATAAAAGCGAGCGCTTTTTCGCGCCTATCTGTGGTCAAAGTTCCAATTAATAAAAAAAAATAGAACTGTGTTCATTATTACTGTGCTAAAACGTCACACTACGCCCATAGCAAACTACGAACATTCCCGAGCTCAGGCTTACTTTGCACCGTTATTGAAACATGTGAAAAATTCGTGGGCTGAACATTGCGACGGTAAAATTTCTGACGGTTAGGTTACGTAGTAAGGGACTTGGGCGTTATATTTACCTTATTTTTCAGTCCGACATGCTCATCAATCAAGATGGCCGTCGGTACTCTAGACATTTTATTTATCTCTTCTCTATGAACCAAGTCCACACAACCACCTCAAATAGTCACCGGAGCAACGTAGTGACAAATCTTTTGTTTTATACAGGTCTTAATAAGCAGTTATTTAATTTAAATAAGCAGTGGTGTGTGAAGTCGGTAAGATATTGAATTCAATATCACTTGAAAACACCTCCTGTCTTACTAGAAACAGATCGGTTTGATAAATTTATGATTTAGTTGGACTAGAGATAGAAATGTCCACTGGTTCGGAATCCCGTGGACCACTTTCTGTGATTTAATCCAGTCTTAGATTTTAAGTAAGAAAAGATAGAATTCAATTTATAAATCGGCTCGTAATTAAAAGATATATGGGGGTATACCGGGTTTGGTTATGCTAAAAATATCCCGGCACACTACATATAAGAAGGCACGCATAATCAAATGACAATAAGAACGGGTTAATTAGTTATCGATCCACTATCTTGAGCTGAGTAGGGATGGGGAGTTACTATTACTACCCCACCGTTACCCATGTTTAGTTCTTATATAGAACGTTATAGCTGTATTTAGATCATGGAGGTACAGGAGAGAAGGAGAAAGCTCTTCCCTAATTGCATAACGCAAACGCCGATTATGCCCAATTATATCACTTGGCAACTCCATTGTAAAAGCATAGACCATCAAAGGCCACTCTCGGCAGGGAGTACTCTTTCATGTTCCTGATCATCGCCGACAGAAGCTTGGCACGCTCCAGTTGAACAAGATATGACTGTGCGCAGTAAGGTCATATCCCCGCAATGCCGCAGTGGTTGTTCATGTGGAGACGAAAAAAAGAGATTGAGTCGATTTGCAGCGAAATTCTGAGTATTTCAGTCCAAAATAAAAATCGGAGGAGATAGCATGTCCTAAGATGAGTTACATTGATTTTGTTTTTGAAAATGGGATGTTTTGAAACGCCGTATTTCTAAAGTTTAAACTTGAATTGGGAAGAAAAAATGCCGTCATTAAAACAATGGACACCAACTTTGACAGTGCCCGGAGTTGCACGTTTCTCAATTTGAGTCCAAAGTTGGTCATATTTACCAAGCTTGTAATGTTAGTTAAGCAGGATAATGGTAAAAATGTGCATTTTGTTATAAAAGCATCAGTGGCAGAGGGTAGAGAACGAATAAATTTGGAGAACAATTGGATATGGAACCACATGCAAGGTCAAAGTCAATGTCCCTAAGAGGTCACCAAAAAGGTCAATTGAGTCAAATACTTACACATACAAGAATACGGTTGTACTCGAACACATCAATAACATTTCATGGATCTACTTGTGACATACATTTCGACTTAATCAAAGACGGCCTTCTTAATTAAAGGGGACACGAGATTTTATGAGGATACATTACAAATTGTATAAATTTGCGCTTTGTTGTAGATTCATCCCAACGAGGACTTTTCGTAGGTTTATTGAACAAGAAAAGAAAACAAAACGACTAAGTTTGAAAACTCCCCTGCTATTCCTGATCGCCCCCATAACACAGGATACTCGCGGATTATTGCCATGGACACACAGAAAAATACAAAACGCATATTATACATGAAGATGGCTTTTTACGGCTTATTGTCCCTAAGGATTTGATTTAATATATTGGTAAAATTGTTGAAAAAAAATGGGGGGGGCATATTTTTGCTGGAAAGTTCTAGTTCTCTTTAAGCTAATACATTAACATACCTATGAACATTCCATTGAAGAGATACCGGGACATAGCTCACTGGGGATACATTTCGGGGAATTGTTTGAAAATGTACAAGCATATCACATTTTAATCACCAAAAACCACAAAATGGAACAATCGGATTTTATATGCTCCAGGTAACCAATGTTTTCATCTGTATTATTCCTAAAACCATTGAATTGAATACTATGAAATAGATTTTGATTAGGCATACATTGCAAATACAACGTTTACACGAGATCAATGTTAATGCTGATGCATGGTGCATCAACATTGCATCGATGTACATACAATGCTGTGGTAATATGGCGATGGGACGTCATTTTAACAGTACTTTTGTAAAGGATCATGTGCTTAAAACCGTATTTTCTCTGGAAGTGAAATGTGGCCAACTTGGGACAAAAATTGAAAAACGGGCAAGTTCGGACACTGTGAAGTTTGGTGTCATTGTGTAGATACGGCATTTTCTCCCCAATTCAACTTAGATTTTGCTCCAAATGTATACTTTAAGAAATACGGGGCGACTACAAAAATTCAAGTTTTTAAAAGCCCAAAAGTACGAGTTTAAAAACTAGAATCAATGTAATCATCTAAGGAACATGCGATCCACTTTCTAATAAATGACCCACAAATGATCCGAAATGGATTCTTGTTTTACGAAGATGATTGACGGGGACGTGGTTCCATGTCTAAAAATATAAATACTCAGTATTTAATTGTAACCATAATGCCAAGTTTCATGCTTTTATAAAGAAATGCACCCTTCTTACAATATATGCGCTATCTGCTTAACATGTAAATCGATGCAATGTTGATGCACATATATCAGCATCAATATCGATCTGTGTTGTATTGTTCCAATAAATAGTTACGACGTTTAGAGGGCGGGCGAGATTATACGGTCAAAGGGATTGGGAAGAGCTTCGCTTCTTTCCTACTCCATGTTAGATTGAAGAAAGAAAGCTACTTTATAATAGGCAATAAGATGAATAGCGTAACCATATGGGGAATATGATAGATTTTGACTATATAAACTCCTCAAAACAGTTTGGAAACTTTTTTTTCATGCCCTGTATCTCTCATTTAATTGAAAATTTTATTAACTCTATGGCCATATCATTTAATCCTTCAGGTATTCCTCTGTACAATAACCGAAAATCATAGAATTGACTTCTTCATGGTTGAGTGACACATTTGAATACTGTAGGTCTGAAAAAGAAAGTGCCAAATTCAGTACCTCAGTTAAAGAGTTTTACACCCGGGTTAACAGCTAAGAGATTAGGTTGCTTAAATGCGGGGCTTTGAATAGGAAAATGTCAAAGGGTGGTCATTCAGTATCTCATCACGCCACTAGTATCATAGAGAAGGCTCGTGCCATGGAGAAAATTGAAGCTGGCATATCACAGATCAAGTTATACATCTGTCTCAAAACAATGGGTACAATCAAAAACGATTTTTTTTCACTGTTATATCTTAACATAAATAAGTCGTTTTGTACATCCATGAAAGAGAAAAGACCAGGCTTTCCAGGATTTTTTTGTTTGGGGGGGGGGGGGGGGCAAGCCATTTGCTGTTTTCAATCGCGAGATAACCTCTAAAAAAAACATTTTACTACGGAACCAAAATCGAGTTTTGTGCCGCTTTCTGGTTGAGTGAAAGACGGGAACGAATTTGATAACATAAGTTATTCACACTGAACATAAATTAGATATTAATTCTTTAAAAAAGGGATTAACTTCAAAAGAAACTCTAAAAGATACAAAACAGTTACTTATGGTGGAAGTTATGATCCGTAAGTTCTGGCTTTAAGGAATGAAGTGAATAACATTCGACATACTGTTGTTTTTTAGAGGAACCATGAGCGTACAGCCGGCATGCAGCAACATGGAGAAGAGAGTTTTTATGGTCCTTGAAGTATCATGAAACGCATATTCCTACCTACCACCTTTGGATATTTACTTTCCAATTCAAAATTTTATGGGGGGAGGGGGTGACTTCAAAATTAGTAATGCACAATGATAGGGCAATATTTTATAAACATTTCTTTGTATTTGGAGTGTTTATTGTAGTTGCAATTACATTCCTTCCGGCATAAATTTTAACAGATACCAATTTTGTAATAAATTCCAAGTTCCCATTTTCATTCACGTGCAATAAATATTTGTATTGTTAATTCTTTATGAAGAGATATTATCATTTAACTGCTTATGTTGACTATTAAAACTTGTGTCTATAAAACTATACTTCTTATTTTACTTTAATCTGTGTTTTGTTTCTTGTCAAGATTGAATTTTGTGAGCTTCACACAGCATGGCATAACTGGGCGAAGCAACTCGGCCCATGCATAACGGGGCACAAAATGGGTTTTGGTATCGCACTAAATGGATTATATCCTCTGGATTGACAAAAGCAATAAGTAGATAAACAAACCCACATTGTAAAGCCTGGTCTTTCTTCTTTATATTATGCCAAATTAATAATAACTTATTTTAAATTTCATATTTAGCAAATTTTTTTCTGGATTGGTGACATTTTTTGAGACCGGCTGTAGTCACTGTTGGGGTAAGCCCCGGCGTGGCTGTATCAAAATGGAAAACAAAATTCCGTGCACACTGGTAATGGGAAGGTGGACCCAGAAGCGGTTGTCCCGGGCCGGACAACACCCCAGAAAGGACAGGTTATTGCTCTCTGCTCTTCGGAATAGGAGATCGTCTTCCAGAAATTTACATGCACGGTTTGTGGGGTAGTATTGACACAAATCGAATCTGAGAGCATGGTAATGCTCAGAAGCCAGCAATGACATCCCTTCATGCCAGACTTAAGTGTGTCGGCAACACCGGTAGTGGAATTTAACAGGGTGCCACAAATTCATGTTTTTCAGATGAATGCATATTTTGCCTTCGAAGTGGATTGTAGAGTTAAGTTTTGGAGGAGACGTGGTGAAGTTTCCTGTCTAGGCTGTTGCCTTGGAAGAGCGAGAGCTTTTGGTGGAGGCAGTGCTGATACTGGGACACGCTTGTTGTTATTGAAGGCAACGATGCTGTCGTTTTCGGGGACAATCCGGGAACAATATGCAGTACTCCGAGATGATATCCCATCCGTCTCGTGCTGGAGTCAATGAGTACTTGCAATGAAAGGGTTCAACAACTTGTAGCCCTGCATTTAGCAAACTCATCAAATTGGACACATTCCGTTTAACCTAATCCCTTAAAATTTAAGCAACCTAAATTCGAGTACAGGTACTGAAATTTGGCACTTTCTCTATCAGACTACCGTATTCAAAGGAATGTCACTCAACCATGAAGTAATCTCTTAACATTTGGTGTCAATTGTACAGAGGAATAACGGAGCTTTTCACTGATCTCAGATAAAGTGTAATAACATTCCCATAAAATAAAAATATATGTATGAAAAAAATTTCCAAACTTTTTTTGAGGAGTTTATTTGGATACTTAACTCTGATGATCGGGGTCCACACCGGGTACACTGCTAGAAGCCATTACGCCTTTTAAAGCTTGCATTGAACGGAGTAAGGCATCATGGTGTTGATCGCGCTTTGAGCCTTTTTTACATTAACGGTAGAATCCCATACGATTAAAGATCCCTTATGTACTATTACGTATATTTCGCCTAAATCACTCTGGTGCATGTGCGAAGTTAAAATTCCATCTAATCAACTAAGGGCAATAGATGACATTATTGACATTTTTTGCACGGTCGGTCTTAGAGGGTTGTGTACATGTGGCGGGCGTAATCGTGGGAACCAATCAGCGGGGTGTATTCATATTTTCTACAACAGGCAGACTATTGCTACAGGGGGACTGTTATCCTTTCAGACACGGGCTCATGCTAACCAAGACTTATTTTTGACTTTCGGGGTTGTCCTAATATATATGAATATAAGTACGAGGTGTCTCTAAATTCCCCTATACGCGGCATTATGGCATCTCACTTCACCTCGAGTTTAGTACTGGCGTAAACTGGCGTTTCAAGTTGCATAACCGTGAACGCACCGCTCTCCTTGGAATCACAGCAAATACGCACGCGAGTAAAAGAGGCACAATCGAAACGCTGAAACTGTATGTTCTACCAAGTCAGATCACACGATATTTTCCTTAAAATTCCTCGATACTTAGACTTCCTCATTGTCACTCTTCCTTATAATGCTCGTTTTACTCCCTCCTCTTTCTTCTCTCTCTCTCTCTCTCTCTCTCGCCTCTCTCCTGTCTGCCCTGTCTTGTCATCAAGTCTCTCATTCCCCTCTCTCCTCTTCAATATAGTTTCTTAAGTCTGTATTATACCGCAAAATTTAACTGAAATCTAAGACATAGATATCAGCATTAGTCAAAGTCATGAGCGTTTTCATACCTTATAATTAACCTCATTTTAAGCCCAATTGATCATGATTACAAACTTGTTCGTATCACCATTATTAAGAATGATTATTTTGTTTGATATTCTATTTTCCCTTTAATCAGGTACGTTATTTAACTTTTTCGGACAGACACAGAACACCTTAAAGGACCTTTGAATCTGCTGATGCACTAGATGTCACACCAATACCACTAGCATTCTATCTGGATATTTGCATATGCAGGATGGTCAATTACACATAATTTTTGACAATGAGTTAAATGAATACATTGTGTGTATTGTAAATTGGTAAAATTGAACTGAGGCGTAGCAATATAAACAAACGTCGAAAGATTGTTGAAGTAGCCGTGATGTTACGACATGGATCGCCTATTAAAGACGTGATGTGTATGTTTGTAAATAGGTATATATGTAAAATCAATGCTAAAACAGATAAAATTATAAACTAAAACCCTGCCTTGTATTCGGTACCGAGTTCTATAATTATATTACACCTATTTAGCTCGTTTTACTTCTTTGACGTTTGTTCAAATAGGCAATACCTACCGCAAATTACTGAAGAAGTTGAAAATCCTTCAAGGTAAGTAATTGATTACCATATGATAATATTTGCATTGGGTAGCTACTATATATACTGCATTGTTAAATGTCCCAGGAATATGCAATATAATTGCAGTGTTTGTTCACAGTCCTACAAGGAAGGCCCAGAAAGCATTCAATATTTGGGTTGGTGATGACATCATTTTGTGGTATCATTGATTTTTCAGAGAGTAATAGAAAATTCCAGGTGGCTGGTGTGAATCTATTCATGACACTGACTGAAAATCAATAGTTTCACTAATGATGTCACTGGTAGTGTATTCTTTTTTCTGGCCCTGTTTATTGGAATGGAATGTTCCATAAAGATTTGGAGTAGGTTTATCATATCATTTCCGGGGACCTTAAAATGTGACATGTTATATGTGTTATAATATATCTTGTATATATTCTATATAATAAAGTCTATATAGAGTCAACAAAAGCAAGGCCCTGGTTTTACATCTTTAAGTCGGATATACATTGGCACAAAAAGTATCTCGACATGTTTTTTGATCAGTATTATGCTAAAGCCCGATAATTTTGAAAGTTTTTGAATGAAATATACATTTTGTTGCCTAGATCTTGTTCTTTCATTTAACACCTCGCTTGTAACAAAACGTGCAAACAATGGCTGAGGTAAGAGGTAGAACGCCCGAAAGACGCAAACCATTCAAACCAAAAGTTGCACTTTATTTAGTTTTCAGTGGTCACTGTGTGGTACAACGCAAGAATCCGTGTGTATTGATTTTACACAAAGAGAGTTTCCGACTGAATGAGGGAGAAAGCCTACTTGCAATATTGATTGTGGTTTGCGTGTTAGTGTCGCAGTACACTGCAATGCCCATTGAAAAATCCATAAAGTGAAAGTTTTGGTTTTGGGGTTTTGCGTCTTTCGGGCGTTGTAACTTTCAAAATTATCGGACTTCGACACAATACTAATCGAAAAACAGGCCGAGATACTTTTTGTGCCAACTGTAGTTCAACGTATGTGATATCAGCAGAATTTGATATCAGCATAAGGCTTTATTAGCATTAATTTACTTCAAAGATCATTCCCGTCGCGGATAAATTAGGCCGAACTACAGGTTTTTAACTTGTTTAACACTTAAAAATAAGTCAACATTTAACGTGGATGTCCTTTTAACCTTTCTACTCATAACTGTTCACTGATAACAATCATAAGAAAAATAAAAGTAACTTGATATCAGAAAACAAAACATCAGTGACAACCTTTAATTTCGAGTTAAGGCAAAAAGTGAACAAAAACATTGTATTTTATATTTGTATACCGAAACATGCCACATCCTAAAAACTGTTTAAAATCCTTTTGTTGCTTATTTATTACATCATTAAGAAGGTTTCTATAGGGGCAGGGATATTTTCTTAAAATATTATGTCTCAGAAAAATGTTCATTTTTAAATTTTGAAGAAAAAACATTCTTACGGGACGGTACCAAAATAAATGTTTAAAGAATACAGGGTTCTGCTCGCAGTTCATCCGTTTCATCTTGAGTAGACATGGTTGGTAACTTTCTGTGCAACTCGGCGGCAGGTACTCCTGCCACAGCTTGTATTTGCACTTTAAAAAAAATCGTTAAGAAATAGTGTGCCTGGGTAAAATGTTCGCTACATTTTCCAAAATGGCTCCAAAATGGGTAGGCCCTACGAAATCTTGGTGAGTGCTTTTGACGAATTGTGCACACTATTTTATCTTATCCTTGTCCTGAGCGCTTAGAAAGGAGACGAAACTAACAAACTTGTCTCTATTGGTTTTATGGCGAAGATAAGATAAAACAAAAACCTCTGAAACGCGTTTTATTGCTAAATACCGCTAATATAAGATACCAATACCGTTATTTTGGGCAGTGATTCTTTTCGATGACCATCGACCCCTTGTAGCTCGGCCTATACCTAACAGTTTCACGGTTTGGAATGACTGTTGCAGTACATTAAAACCAATAACATGGGTTCCATTGATACCACATATGTTGGTAAATGTATCACATTTAACTCTCGTCCAACCAAGGGTTTTTACCTTGGTCGTTCACGAGCATGGGGGGGGGGCAAACAATCTTCTTTGGTGTCAGTGTGTAACAAGGAAATGTTCTATCACTCCCTGAAACACATGAGCGGAAGGCACTGGAAAACTGCTATATAAAACACTGAAGAAATAGAATAATAAATAAGTCTCAAGATGTGTGACGTTCCATTACAATTTATTAATAATGGCAGCTCAACAAGGCTGAACAGAAAAAGATGTACATAAGCTGGCATCCAGAAATCAAGTGAAGAAAAATACATGTGCTTTCAACTACAAAGCCTGACTTGGCCTTGCTCTGATTGGCTGGAGCTAAACATGCCACTCAATGAATTCTATTGGCTAACAAATTGGTTCCACTCTACTGAACAACAATGAAGACCTGTACAGAAAACTTATGTGGGCTAGTCTGAGATCAAGCTCTTCCTGCTTGTGGTATATTGTCTTAAAACTTGTTTGACTCTTACAAGTGTGTAGCTACATTATGTCATTTCTTCAAATAAAGTACAAACATAATCAAGGTTTAACAATATGACGTCATAGTGACGTCATAACTGAAAGCTTAATTATGCATAACGTTATTTGTGATCTCCAAAATCAAGGGATTTTCGATCATTTTCGCCATTCATGCAAGCAAAATTGGTATTTATTAGATGATGGGTGCCAAAGTAAGCATACACATGTTGTTACTCTAATAGATAAGAAAAAAGTACCATTTTTTTGGCATTTTACACAGTAAAGTATAGGAAAGTGGCAACCATCCCCCTACCTTCCGACTTTGACGGGACACCCTGACTTCCCTGAAGGTGGTACCTCCGATTTTTGTTCCGTAAAATGACCGCAAAGGATGAACTTACAATTACATAAAAGCCTTAGTATTCGTTTGCGTTTTTGTGTGACAGGGAATCATTCCCCCTGGATCGGACGAGGGTTAAATATGCAAAGTTGTGGGCGCAATAGGGTCCATTTTTTACTGTATAATTAAAAACATGAATTAGAGAAACCCTAAACTGCACAGTGTTAAAAATTGTGTCTGCAAACTCCGGCGGTAAAGAGGTGCCTCAAAACTCAATGACCTTGTTAGATCTTCCCGGTTCTTTCCGGATGGAACGAGTTTCTAATGCTATAAACAATGTAACGCGGTTCAACTGCCATAAACCGACGACCAGCGGCGGTTAAGTTTTGATGACACCCCAAGAAACGACAGAAAAACGTAAATCTTCAGTTACTCATTTGTAGACACCTTGATCTAAATGCATACATGTATGTGTAGATTTCTAAATGTCAGTTTTGTTGTACTTGTCATAATTGGTCAACATGATTGCTTTTATGTTCTTAAAGGAATATTCCACTCGCAGTTGTTTATCAATGGTAATCGTTACAACAATTTACCTTTTTAACAAACATCGCCTACTTCACGGGATTGTCTTCAGAAGAACTTCTTAACTCCAATGCTGTGGCTACTGTAAGTCATTTGAGTAATTAACACACTCAAGCAATAATTATAGGGACACCGATTTATAATATCCCTTTTCTAAAGGTTATAAGATTGGGATGTTACGTTGAGGGGACAGTTGTCATATTGAAGAAGCCTGTGCATGCTTATCATTATTCCTCCAATATTGTGGTGCGTTTCAATTTACAGAACTTAACGCGTGAGCACTATAGTAAATTTCAAAATGAGTGAGACCTCAATTAAGAAATAAAGGGTTGGCAGTGTCATTTATGGGCGAATAATGTGTCCGAGGTCAGAAAAACTAAATAATGGGCGAGGCGCAGCCGAGCCCATTATTTGAAAGTTTTTTCTGGCCGAGGATACTTTATGAGCCCATAAATGACACTACTAACCCTTTATTTCTATTCTATTACCTCAAACAGCTCCATTTCATAAAAAAATGCATTGGTGACCCATTATTGCAGAATAATGGGCAAATAACTGACCAATCAGATGCAGAATGCTGCATTTTCAATAATGGGCAGCAGAGGTAATAGAATACGTTTTAGGTCTGTCCATTTACCGTGAGAGGTAAAAGGATTTAGTAAAAAAGTAATATAGCTAGTAAATAAATGTTGACCTGAAATGCATTATTCATAACAAAGATTCAACCAGGTGTTTCAATTGAAGTACAAAGATGAAAACATCGGCAATTATTTAATTAAATGTTATTTGAACACAACCTACCTTTGCCACTGCAAAATATTATTCATTATCACAGCACAAGATAAATAATGCATTCTTATATCAATATACACATAACGCAACTAAGGTTTAAGTTTGGCCATCCAATGAGATAAGATAATTAATTACATCTGTTTGCAGTAAGCCGATTCTGGGTAGTAACTTTGTATCATTGCCAAATGTGTTTTGTAATGGCAATGCAGTATGGCCGCTCCACGTTAATCAATCATGGCGAGTTTCCCTCGCATGTCGCAGTTTTCTTCGCTGTATGTCGAGTTTAACCCGCTATATCTCGAGTTTACAGCGCTGCCTATCCAGTTTCATAAATCATGTCAGAATAAATCATGTCCACTTTGTCCAGAATAAATCATGTCCAAAATAAATCATGCCGAGTTTTTAAAAAAACGGACATGATTTTTTTCAACAATGTGCAAACTTGACATGATTTTTTTCTCAACATGAGCAACTCGACATGAATTTTTGAACTCGGCCTGATTTTTTCTGGACTGAGGAAACTGGACCCATGATTTATGTCAAACACGCCATATAGAGAGCAAACTGTGGAGTATAAGAGGGCAAACTGGACAGATAGCTCTGTAAACTCGAAATATAACGCTGCACAAACGTTTCCCGACATATGGCGAGGAAATCTCGATACAAAGCGTGATACTCGACATACGCGGGAAAACTCGCCATGATTTGTGATACGTGGAGCGTGCCTATGAAGGCCTAGTCTCCGCTTGGCCAAGGATTGACTCCTCCCACAATATTGCACCAACATGAAAAATATGCAAGAACTCCCACTTAATTTGAAACCGATTATAATTGCCTTTCATACAAGATTTCCGGATTGGGGTACTACACCATACTATTTCAATTTCAAATACTCAATTTGCAAGGCAGAGTCCAAGTAATTTTAAAGTGACAGGGGAGATTTTTTTGAATACGAATTTCTCTCACATTTCACCTGGATCGTGTAGACCATTTACCGAGAACGTTTCGACGGTTTCGTTTGGCCAAACAGGTGCAAAGAAAACCGCAAACCTTGTTTTTGACTTGCCTGCTATCGTAATCGTCTCCCCATAAAAACCATGCTTTGACTTTTCTTCTTTTCGTGCCACGAACGAAACTACTAAATCATCATCTTATTACATGAAGAGGGCCGTATTCGGCCTTTATTCACTTCAGGTGTGATCTAATCATTGGTAAGCATTCCCAAATATGCAATCGGGGTCGATAAATTGGGGTTTGCTTCTTCTTAAATCTCCTCATGTCTCTTTAAAGACACTATCAGTGATTTGAAAAATATTTGAAATTTGCAGGAATAGCTTCAACAATAAAAGAATAAGTCCTGGTAAAATTGCTCATAAGTTACCTTTTTTGCAGCTGTAGAATTGAAAGAAAAAGGAAGAAAACGGCAGTGTTCCAAGATACGATTCTCCATTCAATTACGTGTTGTAGTAAGTGTCCTTTCGGACAGTAATGACAAAATCGTCTGATTCTGTCCTTATAGGTTGCTTCTGGTCTTATCATTTGCAGGGTAATTTAGGATCCCTGTACTTGTTACGTACATGCTAAAATCTGATTTTTGATGATTTTTTTGCGATTGCTGATTTAAGCCAACTCATCTGATAGTGTCTTAAGCTCTATCCCCTTCAACCTTATCACCATTCTTACCATTTGTTGATTAACTCCAATCCATTCTTCTGTGACCCATCGTGAAGCCCTCAATATGAATTTAGAATCGTTTCTAGCAAAATCGCTATCAAATAGCCTTATTTGGCATGTTTGGCACGTCAACTTTTTGACACTCATTAAAAGATCAAAACACTTTGTTTTATAAAGTCATTTTCGTATTGTATTATTTTGCTTTATATTGTTAGAATAATGTCAAATATTTCACCTTTCATTGCAGTAGGACAGGCAAAAAATAAATTGAATTATATATTTTTTAAAACTATATAATGGTTAATAAAATGCTATATTAAAAATCTAAAAGCAACTCTCACTAGTGAAAAATACAGGATATATAACAAACAAAAAGACGGAAACGTACGTGGGTTGATGAAGTTTATTAACACAGTAGATCCTTTGTCATGCAACAGTTAGTACAACGTTAGTCATGACGCAAACATGGCCTGGAAATTGAACATGTATTTTAACGTTTAAAAACAAACACGATTCTCATACAAGTACACGTTTTCTTACAGTGGTTGATCGGCACCCATTTCTTGATGTAAAAATCTAAATAACAAAGCTGTCCCAAAAAATGTTTAACACTCGGGAAACACAGTCATGTTGTGAAATAAGTAAAATACACATGGGACTTTGTTGGTATGCTCTTAAAGCTAACTAAGTAAGCTTTTATTTGCCGTTTATTTCATTTCAATGCGATATGCAAAACAACAGATATGCTTCGTCAAAAAGGAGAGTACAAATTCGGATTGGTCCGATTTGCAGTAAGATTCTGTGAAACATGATTTTCTAACATACTCAAAACTGGGTTATTGATTGTGTTATTGATTGATAATTGAAGCTATTGAAGATATTGACAATCCATTTTGGACTTCATTATTGTCATAAAGTGTGATCATTGTCTTTATGATCAGCAATACTATGTATTTTTCAAATATTAATCAGTTCATTTTCATTAGCAGAGTTAGTAGCCCTATCAATCGCTCAAAATTACCCAGAATGTTAAACCAAACCAAATTAAACCAAACAATCAGACACTTCTTTATTGGATTCCCAAGAAAATCTAGAGGCAGAATAAACAACAAAAAAACACGAAAGTAAACAAAAAGATAAAGAAACTTTTGATAAGCCTACATGGTCTAATAAAGCAGGCAGAATTGGAAATAAAGACACCAGTGGTAGGCCATACAGATCCACGGACCAGAATAGCAAGAACTCAAGCCAACGTTTCTCTTTTTAGAAGAGCAGTTGTGGTAGATACCACGATGAACGTTTGGTAAAACACAGTGGCAGGAATCTCGAGGTCTTTCCTAAATAGAAAAACACTGTAAAATATATTTGTTTTCTTTTTAGGATGGAAAGAAGATGTGCTATGAAGCCAAGTGTATTCATGTTGCATCATGCATTCCAAGTGTTCTAAGGCAGAAATCGGACCAAGTGGATTTTGCCCTCTCATAATTGACGAAGCATATCTTTTGTTTTATGTATCGGATTGGAATGAAATAAATGGCATATTAAAGCTTATTTTATTGGCTCTAAATGAATACCAAACAAAGACCCGTGCGCACTTTTCTTTTTATCAAAATGTCGTCGTTCCGAGTGTTAACATTTTTTGGGACAGCCTGTATTTGATGATGATTGTTAGATATGCTCGAAATTCGTCTTTTAAATTTCCTTAAAAAGAGACATTTCTTGATCCACAACCTGGTACCCCGACTGACCTGAGAAAAATGTTTTACGCAATGTCACACACCGTGAAATAGCACACTTTTGGATCATAAGCGAAAAGACAACCAATTTTAACACTAGTTTCAACAAAATCTGACAATTGGGTAATTTTTACCTCAGGATGACCTTGAACCTTAATAGGGCTATGCGCGTGTAACTAACAGTTATAACCTAGACAAACTATATCTTTTTTAATCCTTATAACAAGACATATACATTCATACAGTACATTGAAACACAATTTGACCTGACTTCACATTTCTCTTACCTTACATTTCAAATGCACTACTTTCCCCTTTATTTTATAATGTTCCCCTACAGGGATTTTTAGGACTTTCGTATGGTGCTCTGGGGGCCTTAATGACATGACATGATGTCATTAATGAATTCTGTTGCAATTAGTTCTAAGTTTCTGTATAGTATAACACGTCTAGATTGCCTGGCGGATGGTCGTTTTTGGATGACTGTCATAGCTGAGACATTTATTTTTTAATCAGGACTGCCAGACCTATGATCGGCTGTGGTCTGGGTTATACAGTTGGTTGTGCCTTATCGGTGCATGTGCAATAAATGGCGGATTCTGAACATCGGCAAGGTAAGTTGACCCGTTATAACAAAAAGGCAGCTGCGGCTGAGATTACCCCCCCCCCCCCCCCCCCTACCCCCGGGTTCCCAACAAATAAGACATCCCTAAAATTCAAGGGACATTCCTTCATTCCATAACTCACTTAAAACTGGACGTTTCGAAAATTTTAAAAAGTTTTGAAGAGAGGAAAACATTTCGCTCTAGTCGTTGATGTAAATTGATAATTTGTTAACTTAGACTTTGAATACTACAAGGGCCACTTGTTTCTGAAAGCGACATTGTGCGTTGATACCAAAAGTGTTTTTTGAAAAGCAACAACGTTTGTGACAGAGCCAAGTGTTTGTTCTCTTCAAAACGTTATTTTTGTAAACATCGAATTCTAAAATGGAAGTTATGGAACGAAATGTCCGTGAAATTTAGGGGGCACTTATTTTTGGGAACCCCTTAAACCTTCTTCACAATATCCTTATGCCCCTGGATCTAATTCAGTAGAATTATCCTAGATCTATGTTTGCCTCGCTTGCACTCTTGATTTTACGATGTGAAGAGCGTGGTATTGACCTCGGTTATTAGAACATCAAAACCTATTATTGTTATGACCACCATGTTGTGAAAACGCTTATATGGATATGAAACGATAATTGTCCAAAAATTCGATGTACCCAGTTTATCGACGACAAACTAGATTTTTCGCCGATTTTATATTCGATTATCTTAATTGATATAAAACCTAGGTTTTCGATTTGATTATCCCGGTTTACCGATTTGATAAATCTAGTGATATCATGTTGTTTTTTTTTTTAAATCTTTTTTTTTTTTAATTTGTTAAACCCTAGATTTCAAGTCGACAAACGAACCAAATTTGATAATCCGGTTTATCAGAAACCCAGAATATCAACTGATATCATGTTTGTTTGAAAAACCTAGTTTTTCGGTTTGGATTAATCCTAGTTCTCCAATTCGACTAAACCAATTTGATTTGATAAAAAACACTTGGGTTTTCAAACCCTCAGCTATCGACCAATATCTGGGTTTTTGAATAAACCTAGTTTTAGCCGATTGATAAACCTAGTTTTTCAATAAATAAAGTATATAGTTTATTAAATTTCGGTTCCTAAACTAGATTGATAAACGATATTAGGGAATGTTGTTGAAAAAAGCTACAATCCTTGCCAAAGTCTTGGAACACTTAAGCGAATTCGGGTGTAAATAAATATCCCCGCTCCCCTGTACAATGTTGTTCAGAGGCCAACTTTTGATCGTGTTGTGAAGCGGTCTCAACATTGTCTGATGGGGAGGGGGAAGGGTAAAAACAATGCTCCCAGCTCCTGCTTCCCTTGGAGTTTGGAGAAGGGTTATAGTCACTCACTGCAAAGTCTCTCGCTTGATTGCACTAAAAAAGCACGGGGTGTTCCAAGTACTTTTTGCGAGGATGTAGGTTATCAATTCGGTACAACCATTGCTATGACGTCATTCTTTTTGTCTGTTGATATTTTCACGAATCCACACTTTCGCACGATCTACCCCAGATTCGTGCCAAAAAGCGTGGATTCGTAATAATCAAACAGGACAAACAAAGGAAATGACGTCATACAATGGTGTAATTACAATAATCTACACTAAACAATTGGAAAAGTTGCATACATGTGTAGAAAAAACAACAGAAAATTATAAAAAGCACCTGTCAAACACTAACCGTTAGACACCTTATTGTATTAGTATTACATACTTAATTTTGAGCAATTATGTTTTTCTTCATTTTTAGGAAATCATTCGGGCCCGTATTGTTGCCACGTGTAAGAAATACGTCATATAACCCAATTTGTCCACGTGTAGGTTGATAATTTGTTTCAGTGCCATAATTTACACCTGTCATTTGTATACATCGTACCCGTTACTTCAGTAGGTGTTTTTTTTTCCAATTTGTCCAGTGACGAAATCGAGCCAGCCTGTAAAGGGCAATAGTGGCCTATACAGTTACTATTAATATTTTAATTAATAGTATTTTGGTTCGTTTGTTGTTTGCTTGCTTTCATTTTCAAGTATTTTCTTCATGTGTTTTTTCAGTTTGTCCAGTGACGTAAAATTGAGCAAGCTTGGAAATGGATCAGTAGGCCTAGTACAATCGATTTTTTAGGGAACCAGCCTGCGGTTAGCATAAATCCAGTTATTTCGACACCGTGTGTTGCCATTTTGCTGTTGCTCGTGTTAACCAATCATCCGGCGTCTAGGTTTGACGTTTGTGCTTTGTTTGGCGTTTATATTCTTCCCGTTTGCGCCAGCATTTCACTTGGCTTTCTCAACCGTCCAGGCATGTCAGATTTTGATCCCTTCCACCACTCCCTATCTTCATTTATCTTTTAGGCATATCTACTCGTTCTTTAGGCTTCACCTACAAATGAGCTTTAGCCCTCTTGAGTCTCAGAAATTCTTAGCTGTTTCGGCTTGAAATATCATTGTTTCGTATCCCGCGCAAATATATCAAACAAGTCATTCTATTTGATGGACATGATCGTTCTAGTAAATTCATTTGGCTATTAAGTCAATTTTGTAATTTTTTGATTTTTTCAGTCTGCTACGCTGTGTAATGTAATTAATTACTCGTTCTCTAGGCTTCATCCACTATCGAGCGTTACCCGATCTTTGAGTTCAGAATCTGCTTTCCGGCTTGAATTTCTTTGTTGTCGATTCGCGCAATATATATCAGCAACTGGTTTTATTTGTCGCATGTCATCTACCTAATGCTTATTGGCATGTTAAGTGCAATATGTCATTTTTTAACACGTTCGTCTCTGTATCAGAATGTAAATTGCTATGCTCTCAACTATGTTCAAGCTGTGATTTTGTAAGCTTCATATAAATGCCATTATGCAATCACTTCCTTCTGGCCTGATATAAGTGAAATTATGAATTTTCAAAACATTATCCATTTTTCAAGTATGAATTTAACATCCTGTGTTGGTTTTGGCCTAACTACTATTATATGTTTGCTACTGCAGTGTGTTAATACCTCCTCTTTTTGGTGGGCATTTTATATTAAGTGCTATTGCATATGCCATACTGCATCTAATCTTTAAAGATGATTTGGTATGATACTACCATGGCTGTTCTGGCCTTGGTATAAAATGTTGCTGCTCATACTGTGGAAGAGTTACACGATATAATACATGTGCAAATTAATATGTGTTAATGACTATTGAGGGTTAGATTTCGCCTAATTGTGATTTGGACAGTGATCAAAATGATTTAGATGTTGCTTCTGCTCATCTAGTACAATTAACACTGTGTTTAACTTATAATGATGTGTTAGCGTCCCGATCAACATGTAGAGATGTTGGCTTTCCGACTAATCTTTAAATAAGCTTTAAAATAAATTGTGAATAACTATGATGTGTTAGCTTTCGCTCATCATGTAGTCTCAGAGATGTTGGCTTTCCGCTCCTCTTATAAATTGAATGCTTATAATAAATTGCTGAGATAATCTCTTAAATAGAATGCTATAATATAATTGATGTGGTAATATTTAAATGTTTGCATGACGCTGGCCATCTTTGATAATAGCACAAGTTTAGGCCGATGCCTATTTAATAAAATTGCATGAAAACGGCGAGAAAGGCCGCTACCCACTTCTTGCCTCCTTGCTATTTGTTTTTTCCCTTCGCACTTGCCGTTGTAGTGAGAGATAGTTACTATTAATATTTTTTTCTGATTTTGTTTGCTTGCTTTTTTAACTTATTTCAAATGTAATTTCTCTGCGTACTGAGTAACAATTTAAGCCTATGTTAAGCTTACATATAAAGATTTCATGTAAAGATTTTTTTCCACATTAAACGATCACTCAAGTCAGTCATGTTTAGGTTTAAGGTCCAGGAAATGAGATGATAAACTGGGCCAAATCTTTACGGGGCATTCAATTCCAAAAACCAGGCCACAAAAAAGAAACCACTACCAGTGACATCATTAGTGAAACTATTGATTTTCGTCAGTGCCATGAATAGATTCACAGCAGTCACATGGAATTTTCTATACTCCCCTGTACTTTCTGAAAAAATCAATATCACTAATGATGTCATCACAACCAAAATATTGAATGCTTCTCGCCCCTCGTGTAGATTGACACAAACCACATCAAATTATATTTGCTTCCTGGGACCCTTTACAGGATATAGATTAGAGTTAACTTGTCATGCGGGTTTAATTGCCCTTAGTTGCAAATTAGATAATTGGTTATTATTGATCATTTTTTTCACTCTCTTTCGTTTATCAATAGGATAATGATTAGGCCTGGGTATATTATCCATTCTCTAACGGAAACAGCAAATTGCACTCTAAATAAAAATCTATAGGTTTATACAAATTATACTATAAAACAATCCTTTTGGACTAGTAGTCAAAATTATGTCTAGTAACTTTCTACACTGAGCCTAATAAATCTATAACTAATTATTTCACAATGGCGGTACTATATATATAGGCGCTTCACAAATTTAGGAGAGCACAAAGGAGTCACAACATGTAGGGGGACTTCAGTAAAAATTGGCCACATAAAATATTGAGGAATTATCCACGCAAACCAAAATAACATTATTTTGAAATTTTATCTTTAATTAATAAAGGCAAAAATGTTTATCTCAAGCTTCTTGTGCCTGATACTCTGTGCGACCCGGAAAGATTGCAATTATTGCTCCTATTCCAAAAGAAAAACCAGATACCATTTCAAATTAGACCCATATCAGTTGACTGCCCCCTAGCAAGGTTTGTGAGGACTTTGTCTCGAGGTGGGTACTTTGACGATCTGGCCCTTTACCCTAAGCAAATCAGTATGGTAGTATGAAAGGTACATCTACAACTCATTGCTTAATTGATCTTCTCGATGTTTTTTACAGTGGTATGGAAAAACGAACGCAGAGTCGGTACCCTGTCGTGACGGGACTTCTCCAGCTTGATTGCCTCGACCATATCTCTCGCCATACAAAGCTTACTTCGTCTTGGTGTTCGCCATGCATAGTACCTTGGAGTTGATTTCCTTAGTTGTCAGTCGCAAGAGTCTTACCAGTTGCTGTATCAGAGTGGAAAACTCTGTCATGTGGTGTAACCCCCGGGCACCAAGTTTTGGTCCATCAATCACCTTTTTGACGTGTCATTGACACTGCCTCTGATAATTCTCTCACTAGGAGCTTTAAGTATGTCCGATGACTTAAGCCTTTGCAGAAGTCCGCCAAAACCACTAAAGAGAGCCTTATTCAGAAGATGGCAAAGACCTGGATGATTTGTCCAAAGAAAAACCCCCATCATCTCAAGTTGAACCCCTCCAAGTGCAAAACTATCAAATTCTTGCGTTCAAAAGGGATCCCCACCTTCCCCTAATCTTATGATTGCAGATCAAGTACTTGCAGTGGTTACTGAGACCAACTTTCTGTGGACTGTTAGTCCCGCAATCTGATCCTTTCTTGGCAATCTCAGGTTAATAAGATGGTTAGTAAGGGTAGTATTAGACTTTACATGTTGAGCAGATTAAAACGCTGTTGGTCTGCCAACCTCAGACTTGGTTCAAGTATTCACAGGTTATGTCAGGTCGGTTTTGGAGTATGCCACCCGGTCTGGCATAACAATCTCACTGACATGCCCAGACCAATAAAATTGAAAAGAGTTCAAAAGCGTGCCCTCCGTATTATACTGGCACTCACTACCTCAACCTATTGGGAAGCTCGGACTCAATTAGGTTTGAAGTTCATTGTGATTAGAAGATCCAACCTGTGTAAAAAGTTGCCATGAATGTGTCCACATCAGATAGATGCAAAATCTGGTTCCCTCACAGTGATAGTACTCATGGCATGAATCTTAGGTGTACTAGAAAGTACCAAGAGTACAGGTATCGAACCAAACAGAGATGGAAATAGTTGCCCCAATTCCAGCCCTTACAAGATGTATAAATGGTTATTGTGCAATTGATGTTTGTGCAATTGTTTCCAGGGATTTACCCCATATCATGCTGGTCAAAACTCTAATATGGTGCAATGCAATATTGCTTTTGATGATAATACATGCAAGTTTGTGTGTTAAGTAAGTTTAATTTAACCGTGAGTGAGTGAAGTGAGTGACGTGATGTGGTGAGTGAGTGAGAGTGATCCGTGAGTGACGTGAGTGAGTGAGTCATTGACTGTGACATTGAGAGTGAGTTTGTTTTGAAGTGAGTGAGTGAGTGAGTGAGGATGTGAGTGTGAAGGCAATGAGTGACGTGAAGTGAGTGATGGTTGATAGTGAATGAGTGAGTGTGAGTGAGTTGTGAGAGTGACGTGAGTGAGTGAGTGTGAGAGTGATTGAGTGAGTGTGAGTGAGTGAGTGAGTGAAAGGGAGCGACATATCAAGTATGAATAATTATTGGTGTGTGAATATATGTGTAATTAATAGTTTTTATTGTGTATTTTACTTGCTTGTTTTGTCTAATTTTATGTATCTTATTGTCTTTTATCATGCAATTCAGCTGTGTGGCTGCCAGTTGATTTTCTAAGAAAAATGAAAAAAAAGAATGAAAAAAAAAAATGTGTTTCTTACATTTCCTTTTAGCTCATTTTATCGGACATTTTTTAAATCGGTCGATTTATTATAAACAATCGAAAACATCTAAATAGCAATATAATAAAACGCGATGTTAAACCTTTGTGCCCACCTTAGCGCTTGAAGCTAGCTGAGACAATTTTTGGCCTAAAGAGAATATCACGCCCTTCGGACTGCCATTTGGACATGTCGTAATCCTTGGCTTTTCGGAGGAATAGTAAAATTCCAAAATCAAACATCTGTTCCCGTATCGCTTGTAAATCTACCAAACGTATATGATATGCAGTGAGCTGGGTATTCTGGTTTTTGAAATAGTTGGTGTTGCCGGATTTCTTAGTAAATCAACTCCCCGCAGTGCTTTCGAAGACATGGTTTAATTGTAATTCCAGGATAACGTATATCCACCATATATCCATTGGGTAGTAAATTTCAAAATCAAAGTTTTTTTTAATTTAATTGAAATTGGTTAATATATTCCAAAAGTATTGATCTGCAGTGAGTGGGTACTGGTTTCTGGAAGGAAATATTTAGGGTTGACCGTATTTTTTCAGTAAATCAACTCCCCGCAAGTGCTTTCCAAGATATGGTTTAATTTGTAATCCAAGAAACGATAGCACCATATATCCATTGGTAGTTACAATTTCAAGATAAACATGTCCGATCGCTGGTAAATATATATTCCAAAAGTATATGATCTGCAGTGAGCTCGGTATCTGGTTTCTTTAAATAGTTAGTGTGCCGTATTCCTTCAGTAAATCAACTCCAGCCAGTAGCTTTATAAGATTATGGTTATTTGTAATTCCAAGATAACGTATATCCACAATATATCCATGGGGTTTAGGACACGCACATGTATGTGCATAGGCCCTAGAGCATTGCCACTGCCGATATAAATGCGCATTCCTACATGCACTGATGCGTGGACTCGACAATTGACGGCTGTGCGGCTCAATGGTGGGTACGAACCCACACTTATTCAAAAGTTAATACGGACATTGATTATACATTTGAGCAATGGTTTTTTAGTCAATTCAATCAGCTTTCTAGTTTAGCAACGGCAAGGGGATGTACATCACTGTGTCAGAATCCAAGCATAATTTTACTTTTGGTGATAAATCAATTTTTCTCGGAATCCATTTATGTGTTGGAGGGAAGGGAAAACCGTCACGAGCAGATACAATTTTATTCAGCTGCAAAACCATATATCATACGCAATGGACGATTTCAAAACGCTGTGTTGATTGCGCTTGTACTAATAACCTAACTGAGAAGCACTGTATTATGTACAATCTACAGTTATTACAATAACAGGTGTTTGTAAGAATTTCGTAATTGAAAAGGCGTGTATCACGAATCTACCCATCTACAGTAACACTCACAGATGTGGGTTAACCAGCAATCAGTTTAACATGGTTTACACGTCGTTGATTTTACAGGATGACTAATCGATCAATATATGTACGAAGCTACAGGGTATACAAGGGTTGTAAGATTTTGTATACAAACAGCAGGTGTGTACAATTCAATTGCGTATAACAAGTTATAAAACATGCACCGAATCCACAGGTATACAAATCAAATGAGCGTAATTGCTGAATAAATTGTTATTAAAAGCAATGGTTTAAGTCGGAGACAAGAACTCGAAGTTATTGATTCGTGCTATCCAAATCCCCTCGCTTCGCTCGGGGTTCGGAAGCACGAATCAACACTTCTCGTGCATTCTCCTTAACATATCCAAGATAATCGGCGACGGAAAAACCTGGTGTATCGTCGTCGCTAAACATGGTTTATCCGAATTTTTTTGGACAACTATTAGAGAAAGGTTGTTAAAGGGTGAAATATCACAGGCAGATATCTGCCTTCTTTTGATGTTAAGTGTCATCCATTCTTCCCGTATTAATTAGCTAGTTATTCACATAGACTAATTAACATAATGTGTTTGTTTGGACGAAGCTTCATAGGCTTGCTATGTATTGGGTCGGCATTTCGCATAGATCGCTGAACTTTTTCTGCAATAAGGTATATAAATTTGCCCGATACACTTTTTGTTTTATCGTACGCATCAAGGTTTGATGATACGCAACACCGTATTTGTTGCTAATGTTACTAAAGTAATTTCAAAATCAAACCTTGTGCCCGTATCGCTTGGTACAATATATTCCAAAAGTATATGAGCTGCAGTGAGCTGGGTTCGGTTTTCTGGAGAATATTAGTGTCTGCCGTATTTTTTCAGTAAATCAACTCCCCGCCAGTGCTTTCATGAAGATTGGTTTAAATTTGTACTTCCAAGATAACTATATCCACCATATATCCAGTGGGTTAGTAAATTTCAAAATCAAACCGATGCTCCCGTATCGCTTGGTAAATATATTCCACAAGTATATGATCTGCAGTGAGCTAGGTATCTGATTTCTTGAAATAGTTAGTGTTGCCGTATTCCTTCAGGAAATCAACGCCCCGAAACAGTGCTTCGAAGATCATGGTTTAATTGTAATTCCAAATAAGTATATCCACAATTATCCATTGGGTTAGGGACACGAAAATGTATGTATAGGCCATAGCATTGGCCACTGCAGTACTAAATGCTGCATTCCTACATGCACTGATGCGTGGACTCGACAATTGACGGCTTTCAGCTCTCAATGGATGGGATACGAACCCACACTTATTCAAATGTTACTACGGACTTGTTCTAAATTTGAGCAATGGTTTTTTAAGTCAATCAATCAGCTTTCTCGTTTAGCCAAGGCAAGTGGATGTACATCACTTGTGTCAGACTGCAGTGACCAATTTACTTTGGGTGATAAATAATTCTTTATCGGAATCCATTTTTATGTGTGGGAGGAAACGCGAGCACGGAGATCCAATTTTATTTCAGCTGCAAACCATACTTCCATTACAGCAATGGACGATTTCAACGCCTGCTTCTTGATTATCGCTGACTAATAACTGAGAAGCACTTGTACTGTTATGTACTAATCTACGTTATACAAATAACAGTTGTAATAATTTCGTAATTGAAAAGGCGTTGATCACGAATCTACAGTTATACAAATAACAGGTGTTGCTAAAAATTTGTCGTAATTGAAAAGCGTTGTATCACGAATTAAGTTATACCATCACAGATGTGTGTTAACAGCAACTCCGTTTAACCATGGTTTTTTAACCTCGTTGATTTTACAGTATTGGACTAATCGATCAATATATTTACGAATCTACAGGTATAACAGGTGTGTAAGAATTTTGTATACAAACAGCAGGTGTGTACAATTCCATTGGCGTATAAGCAGTTCATAGTTTAGGATAGTTATTTGGACTCACTTTTGAAGCGTGGCACACATCTATCCAATGGGGCGGGCAGTTACAACAAATACATAGAGATATAAATTAAAACAAACAATATTTACACATACAAATTAACGACAACCATGAACACTTTTAACAAATAAATGCTGAAATTAACGGTTAAAATTATGGCTAATTGATTAATTAGTCCTATGTTTTTCAGCCGTGTTATATATTGTTACAAATTTTATCAAAGACCAAACCGAGGGTACTGTCAATGGTGAAAAGCTTTTCTGCACATGAGGAAATGTGTGACTTATGTCACACCAACTAAAAAACCAATCCCAAAATCCCCAAAAAAAAAAAAAAATTTTAAATTTTTTCGTGGTTCATGTGGGGAGTCGTTTTTCAGATTATAGCTCCTCATGTCTATAATACTAAGGGGTATATTTAGTACACGAAAACATGAAATGCTCAGTGGTTTCAAAGATCCATAGTTGGATAATTTACATAAGCCCGTATTGTCCGTGGGACCATGATTTAAAATTATTTGTAATGGTATAAGGTGTTCGTGCGAACTTTAAACTAATGAAACTACCGGAAGTGGTTAGGCATCAAGAAGATAAGTTTCAAAAACAGGGGACGTTTTAAACTTGAGGTATATTTTTCATGTATCTTTGTCCCAGTGCCCCTTCGCTCCCAAAATTGGTTTTGAAGATCTTTGTTGAATTTGAGGAAAGAGTTGACCCAATTAGCGTTATGTGGTTATGGTTATCGAAAAAAATATGGCTAAACCACAGAGGACAGAGAATGCAGAATAGGCGTCAACCAAGTCCCACCTGGGGGAGTTCTCCACCCTTTTAGTCATGCGTGGAAAAACAGCCGCATCAAAATGTAATTTTGTTAAAACCTCTTCATTATCATATTCAGGCAGGCGATCAAAATACTTAATTCTTGGTTAATGAATTGTGGACATGGGAATCCCCACCCATTCACCACCATATAAAGTTCTTTGGCAGTGATTATGGGTTACGGTTTGCCCTCAGAATTGTCCTAGCCATCTGAGCTGTGGCATTCAATCTTTTTTGAGTCGGAAGTACTCGGAACCCAGATTGAACAAACATAGTTAATGGTTGGAAGTGCAACAGTTTTCCACAACAGATCCCCATAATCTACACGTTGTAATCATCGTGAGGTTATAATAATTGCTTTTATATATGCAATTAAGCGATGGCCTTTTACGAATAACTTCATCGACGTGAACATGGTCGGGATGTAATTCCTACCAATTTGGGACCCCTAAGTTTGTATTGCATTTTGTTTCTTTAATAAAGTGTTACCCAGATTCCATTCTTTGTTATTATAATTACTTGACCGATTACCAGCACATTAGATTTATTATAATGAAATTAGTTTAAACTCTTAGATCACTTGCAATATTAAAGTCTAATAAGTCCTGTTCGTTTCACTTAGAACAACGTTCATCAGCCCAAAAAAAACACCCGCTCTGGGTATCACCAATGTGGGCCCCCATTTTGTGACTAATCTCCTACAAGTTCATTAATATAAATACAGAATAAAATTGGAGAGAGAGGCCACAACCTGTTTTAGCCCTTCATCCAGCATCAACAATGTCAGTTTCACACGTCGCCAAACCTTACCATACTCTGAACATTATTATTATATCATAATAATGTCTAAGCAATTTCTCTAATAGTTTTCCATGCGTGATTAGTAATTTATCGCGCCAAACGCCTGTCAAAAGCTTTTTAAAATCAATAAATGTAAGTAAGTACATTTACCCTCCATCTCAACTGTCTGCAATATTTTTAGTGTAAATAAAAATGTGGTCTTCACATGCTATCAGGTCGAAACCCCCCTTGAATTTCGCCTAAAGTATTGTTAGTTCAAAAAACGTCGAAATTTTATTTGTAATCAATCTTGGTGTATAGTTTAGACCCACACATGCATGTAGGGGGTAATCCTCTATAGTTATCTAAGTCATGTTTGTCACCTTTTTATGTATTGGTTATAATTCCCTGTTCCAATCATTAGGAAAACAGTGTTCGAGTTTCCTAAATAATTTGACACATGTCGAAGAGTGATTTGGAACCAACCTCCCACCGTTTTAATTAATTCGTTAGTTATATTATCTATGGCCGGGTGCTTTATTATTCTTACTCTGTGGAAATAACGCTGATTAAAATATCTCGTTGAAGACAATTTATCAAGCATCGGTTTTCATTGTCATTATCATTAAATAATGTTCCTTAATTTATTAATAATCTCTGTATTGTTTAAAAGTTCGTCCCATTTTAGATTAAGCGACATCTTGCCAATCGTAGTAGTCAGTATGATAAACGCATTTTCTAATGCCTTGCTTATCACTAATGATATAATCAGAGTACGGAAAATTTGAGCGCACCAATATTGTCTCTTTGACTAGGTTGTTTTAAGATTGACCAAAAATCTTTTCGTCGAATTCCCCCATTTTTACTAATTTGTAAAATACACTTATCGACCCGCTGCTGATGGTCTTTTCGCCGTATTAATCTTCGTCACGCCTTTTTGTTTGGCTTTGTAATCCTCCCAAAAAGAGTCGGCAACATCCTATTGATCTCACCGGATTTTAAGTATTCACGGATGCGTCTATTGGATTGAAGTCGCACATCAATATCACGTTATCAAAATTTGATGACGTCGCAAATCAATATCCCGTTATAAACATGCATACCGATCCAAAGGTATACCAAATCAAATGCGTTGTAATTGCTGAATAAATGCGTGATTAAAATGCAATGGTTTAAGTCGGCGAGAAAAGCATCGAAGTTATTGTTGTGCTATCCAAATCGGACAGCACGGAATCAACACTTCTCGTGCATTCTCCTTAACATAACCAAGATAACGGGCGAAAAACCTGGTTTATCGTACGATAAAACAGGTTTATCGAATTTTTGGACAACTATTATGGAAAGGTCTAAATATCAACCAGCGATATCTGCCTTTCTTTTGATGTTACGTGTCATCCATTCTTCCCGTATTAACTTACGCATAGTTATTCACATAGCCTAATGAACCATAATGGTGTTTGGACGAAGCTTCATAGGCTTGCTATGTATTGGGTCGGCATTTCGCATAGATAGCTGAACTTTTTCTGCAATAAGGTATATAAATTTCTACGCTTTTTTGTTGTATAGTACGCAGCAAGGTCTTGATGATTACGCTACAAAGTTTATGAAAAGTCTACCAAACAAACCGGTGATACAAACATTTAAGGAGAATGTAATCGCTAGGCATACACAATAATTTATGTGGTTCTAAAATGATACCAATGTTTTTAAGCGACGTTTAGGTAAATACGTTTATTTGACATGTTTGAAGAAGAAAAATCACGAACAGTGACCAAAAACCATGCTGTCTGCAGGGTTCCTTGCTGCTCCAGAGAGCATAGGGCTTCCCGAGATTTTTGCTTCATGATAAACGTCCGGTATCGTACTACACACCTCCTGTGCGGATCGAAGTACGATAGTTCGTGCAATTATAATGCTGTGTTCAGTTAGGATTCCATCATGTCTAAATGTTATTAGCGGAAATCAAAGAATGTAAGATGAGACGCCCCAAATGTTTGCACATCCCGGTGAGGGCTGTGGACAGTAATACCCATATTTTTACCAAAAAATACAATGATGGGAATGTCTTTCCCGTAGATTTTGTATTTGTATATGATGAATGAAAATAACGTTCTTGATATGTGACCTTTTTTTTTTTTGGGGATATATTTTGAAGATATAAATTTGCCCTACTACACTTTGCACTTGATTGTGTATGGAAAAACCTATTAGTATGGTTTTTGAGAGATATGGAACAAAAGAAATTAAGAAAATATACAAACGAGTGGTTTTGCTATTACTGCAGACTAATTGATTTAGGAAATAAATGGCGACGATGCAGTATCATTTATGGCGACTAAAGTTTAAAGTTTTCCGGGCGAGAATATATTCAAAACCTTAGATTCAGGTTTATGCGGGTACAGATGACATAAGACTGAAACACGCATTCCGATCTTCTTGAATGATGTGGAAAAGTTAGGCATTATGTCTCGTATGCATCTGTATCCGCATCAACCCCTGAAATTAAATGGTCGCACTACTATATGAAACCGTAAAGTAATGCAAACCCTTTTTTCTGTTTATTCATCATACAGATGTGGACTCAATAACGTAAACATGACTGTTTTCTCGACCCATTGCAAATAATTGGCAGTAAACTGACCATCAGGCCAAAAATAGATATGAAAGACTTTCAAGGTTTTCTATGAGGGGGGGGGGGGGGGTGTCAAGTTAATATGACTTTGTTACTAACGAGGTAGGCGTATTAGCATTTGAATTTGCGTTGGCAATTCAATTAGTAAGTGATTTCTTAAGGCCCGATCCACTGTTCAACTTTAACCCTAACCCCACTCACTTGGGTTCATGTATCAATGTATGGAATTCATATACGAATGCTCGAGCGTGTGCGTTTCCTTGTTTTCTTTTTTCTATTTGTGTGATTTTATAACTGCATGTCTTTTTGTGGTTGTATGTGTATGGTGTTGGTGTCGTGTGTATGTGGTTTGTGTGTGTGTATATGTACCATGTGGGGTGCGTGTGTGTATGTGTGCGTGCATGTGTGTGTGTGCGTGTGGGGGGGGGCATGGTGTGTGGGTGAGTGTGTGCGTGCACGTGTCTATGTGCATTTGACCTGGTGGGGTGTGCAGTGTGTGGGTGTGGTGTATGTAGTGTGTGATGTGGTGTCTGCGTGTGTGTGTGCGTGTGGTGTGTTTAAATCATGAAATACATGTTATGTATATTCAAAAACTCTTAACAAATTACACAAATAGCACACCGGCTGTCCCGGGGGGGGGCACTGTAATTCAAGGTGGATTGATGCGTTGTGAACCATGGACTTCTCAAAATGCACCCTAAAACACGTATTTTCACTGACTAAAAACAAGCTAAACACATGCCCTAAACAAGTCTTTTTATATGTTATGATTACCTTCCACAAGATCGCAGTGCATGGAATCGTAAATATACCTTTTATTATCGTTGCTTTGCTTTATCCCAGTTTTGATTCACTATTTTGGAGGATTTTGATACCTGCTTATTGGATATAACATGTGGGACAATGTCAGGGTTAAGAAAAACATACCTGTTTTCCTATTGTGCGTTGTGACACACTAACACATGTACGCGCGTTACATCGCCTGTTGGAACAAAAAGACACCCTTTAGCGTTTCTTGTTCACGCATTGTCCACCTTTGAAACAGTGCCCCCCCACCCCCCGGGCCGGCTGTACAGTTTGTGAGATTTTGTGAGATTCAAATGGAGTTAGGGTTATTACACTACTCTCATGCTCTTGTTGTGTTTATCAATGTTTTTGTAGTGCTTCGTTTGCCTACTGACGTTATTGGGCAACGACATTTTCGCACTTATCCATTATGTGAGTTTTAGTCGATGGGTTTTTATGGCAATTGCTGTGGCTATCATTCCATACTACAGGTGGAAATATCCAGAAATAGAGAGGCCTTTCAAGGTAACACTTCGATTCCACCAATTTTTTATTCTGTAATAACCATTCATATTTTTCACGACCAAATTTAAAGACCAATATTATCTGTCCTGTGTGTCGTGTAGTTAAAGGCTGACTCAGAGATTTCCCGATGAGGGCGCACTCAATTTTCACACAAATCGTGTTTTTTGCATATACATAATGCTTGTCCATGTACTAATCACTGTGTGAAATAACTAAGCTCAAATCGAAGTCCTTCATATAGAAAATCACAAACTAGTTATAAAATTCCGGATCCGGAAATTTTGTACTATCCATAAATGTTGCTGCATGAAAACGGAAAATTTGATTCATCTCTAAATTTGTAATTCAGCATTTTAGGTAATTATCTTTATTTGTAGATGACTGTTTTTAATTGCTACACAAAAAATGATATTTCGAAATCTCTGAGTCAGCCTTTAAGCCGTTGTTTATAAAACATCATTATGTTCCGTACATCCTACTTTAACCTGACTGCTGCTGGCAATCCGAAACAAATATTTCCGTTTGATACATTAATATCTTCCTGTTTTTCGTGTACAAATAAAGTTTCAAATTCCCCTGTGTTTTAGAGCGTATAAGGATGTCTGTCAAAAGTTAAAACTTTTCCCCAGCCTCCAGTGACTACTCTTCAGAATTCAACTACTGTGTACTGCCTAAACTGCTGAAACTGTAGCAATGACAGCCTGGTCTAGGACTGCCATGTTGGGCATTGGGAATGGCAGTTGAAATTGTAGCTGGTAGTGTGATGTCCTCTGTAAATTAAAATTCATTGCTCATGATATCATCTTCTCTGTTTTACTGGCATTTAATGTGACACATTAGCTCTTTGCTCATTAAAAAATCATTCAATTTAATATTTTTCTCTTAAAGATAGCTAAGCAAACAGTATTTTCGGCAGTACTTTAAACGTTTTTATTTTTTATTAAACCTATAGTTGGATTCAACTACTATGTAAAAGTTAATTAGCTGAGGCTATGCAGTCTAGCCGTAAGAATAGCTTAGTGTTATGTTCAACTACACTGTTAAAAATAAAACTGTAAAAAAAACGGCGTTTGGACTGGCAGCTGGGACTCACAAACGTGCAGAACATACAATAATTGGAGCCGTAAAAATACGAAATCATTGCCGGGAAAGTAAAATAACGACGGGAACGTAAAATAACGACGTGAAACCACAGCTTCATCGTTATTGTTGGTTTTGATTTGTTTAAACAATGTTAATATTTAAAACGTTATTGCAATCTTCTCAAATAATTTTAAAGCGGCACTGGCACATTTTCACAAAATATGAAATTTCTTCAATTTGCTCTCAAATGATAGTCTAGGCCATTGGAAGAACAGAGATATAGTTTACACATGAAAATAACTTACCACAAAACAGACAGGGACATTGATATGAGGATAAAGACATCCAGGTAATTTGTAGGCCAACTTTTAACTTTTCCATAACTTTAATCAACAAATGTGTAGGCCTATATTAAATATATATTTTTGACTCGTACTCACTGATATTAAAACCACAAAGGTTATAGACCGATCAAACAGTGTGCATAGCGTGGGAAACATACATACGACGTGCGTGTTCTTGTGTTAAACGCCATTTTCGTCGTCTGCTGAATTTAACGTCGCCGGCGACGTTAAATTATAAAATCGTTCTGTTTACCCATAAGGAAGCTGATTTGGTCTTAATCATTTCGGGTGAGGGCTTTTGTATATAAAAGCCTTACAACCATGCAAAAATATCGATTTTGAAAAATCTTGAGGCGCACTATTTTTCAAATGTGCCAGTGTCTCTTTAAGTTAACGTTAGCTATGACCTCATACAAATGTTATATTTACGTAACCACGTGGATGTAAAACATTTTAGCCCAAACGATTTAGAGAAAAAAAGACAATAAAAAGAGGCAAAAAAATGAAAAAAAAAATAATATCTGAAACATCATATGTCTCATTTGGCAATATACATATATTAAAATGTCATTTAATTATCATGATCATGAGTAATTTTTAAACAAGACCTTACTTAGATTCGAACCAGGGTCACAGATTACAAGACCTATACCTTATCCACTATAACTTTACAAGTATCTGATGGTAAAATTGAATACATGAACTCTTTTTTTCTAAATTAAGCAAACAATAATTTATTAAACAAATATACAAAATATACAAAAAATAGGGGAAAAAATATTAAAAATAAAAGAGAAAATAAGATCGTGCATTTTTTGAATGACATTACGGCGTTATTTAACACATATTCTCTGATGGAGAGCACGTTAGAACACTGTTAAAAATTTCCGTAAATTAAGAAAACAGATTTTCCGTAAATTTACGGAAAATCTGTTCGAGAAAACAATAACAATAAAAAACAAAAAACATAAAAAATGTTAATTTACGGAAATATTTCAAAAATTTCTGGCAGCAATATTTCCGGATTTTTTTTTTTTTTTTGGTTCCGTAATTTTAAATTAAAAAAAAAAAAATTCTGTTAAAATACACATTTTTTTCCGTAATATGAGACAAATTTCTGTAAATTACTGTCAAAGTTCCGTTAATTGACAGAAATTTCTGTAAATTTACCCTAAAAATGTCTGGAAATACTGCTGCCAGAAATTTCCGTAAATTTACGGAAATTTTTTTAACAGTGAATAAGACCGTTGCCAGGTCAACTGGTTCACGCTAACTTTGGTTCGAGCCACTGATCACATTGATCACAACACAAATCCTATGGCGTATCATAATTCGGAACAGGGGCATGAGCCGAAGCTTGAACCAGTAACCAATGGATACTAACGGGCACTACATCAGCGAATTAGAAGGCAAAATATTTTCATAGTTCATATTCTTACATAAAAACCGGTGATTTACAACAGCACGTAATATTACGGGAAATATGGTAACGGTCAGGGTATAAATACTACTCTTTTTCAAAATGTGTGATATTATTACCTAACAACTGTTTATTTAGAGTTTTTCTGTTTCCAAATTGTAATTTTATGTTAGATATTAGTAATAAAGCGTGAAGATTGTTGAATAACCGTGGTTGACCGTAATTTAAAAGGTCAAGTCCGGTAAAATTAAGAACATTTTTAACAGTGTACAATCTTTTACATTTTCCTATTTTCTTAGGTGCCGGTCGTCTTTTGTATCATATTTGTGCTATCTTCGTTATTTCTTGCGGGGATGTCCTTGTATTCTAAACCAGTGGACTGTGGCATAGGACTTCTTGTCACCCTCGCAGGAATTCCTTTCTATTTTCTTGGAGTGTCATGGAAAAATAAGCCACCGGCTTTCGAGAGATGTTGAGTATGTAGGGCTCATTCATTTGTCCCTAGCTATCATATAATTATACAAATATTCAATGGTTTTCCATTCTTCGTCAATGGACTAATATTTTCATAAGGAAAGATGGAATGTTCCATTTCACGAGGCTGCCGAGTTGAAATGGAACATTCCATCTTTCCACACCGATGACAAAGATTGTTTCCCTTGGCACGAATTGAAAACAAATTCAATATTTGTTTTATATAACACCTAAAAAGATTCCGTCGTCATTTGATATGAATAGAAAAAGTACTTACATTCTTCCTGTGTCCACGTAGGCAAAGGCTGCCTGTTGCGTCCAACTCACAAATTATATCGAAATTTCATCCAATGTTTGTACGTATAAACAGCTTTGGTGAGCAGAGGGCTAAGTTCCTTCCCAAACGTGTCAATTATGTAGAGCAAAATATCCAGTTAAGCTTCAAAGCACTGCCAACTGAAGTAAACTGTATCGAAGTAAATGTATCCAATGCTGTCAAAAAATCAACGGCGAATTCTTCGAGTAACTAAAAAATCAATCCAAAATTGAAAATAGTTAACAATCACAGTCAAACTTGCAAATGTCCCAATATACATAATTCTTGTCAAGTTTTTATTTATATCTGTTTTAGAAATTCACTGGCCCTGAAATGAAAATGCTGCACAGATGACGCTGTAGCATTTTGGATGCTGAAATTTGATTCTTGTTAGAATCAATGGCTCTTGAGAATTTTGCAATAGCTATCTGCGGCTACGGCATCCAGACTCCCTCCCTGAATTGCGTCATCTAGTTTGGTCTCGGAAGCTGTGGTAGGGCTAGGCCTAGCCGGCATAAGGCCAGCCATAGGCGCATATTTTCTTGCATTTTTGTGACGGCAAATTGAATCACTCATTTCCTACCTTCTTTATTCTCATCGCTTGTGCGGATATAGTGTTCAGGGAAGATTCAGACTTGTGCCAGTAACAGCCATAATTCACGGCTTGCAAATCCTACATGGTCTAAGACGGTTACAGTAGTCGCTCTCAGACTATGATTTGTGTACTTTATTGGTACAACCACTGATCAGGCGATACCTTTCATCTTTGTGCCTAGGGTGTTGACACCCAAGGTGTCATTACAGTACCCAGGTCCTTCTGACGGAGCCATGGGTTTGGGGCGCTGCCATAGGCTATCCAATGCAGGATTCAGTACCTGCTTATAAGCCAGAAAGCTGGACACAGGGCATCTGCTTGACCCAGGAATAGCCAGAGTACCCCTCGTCATCATTCTCTCTTCTGGTTTTTGTAATTGTGTCCCGATGCACCCAATATCGCGACAGGTTTGGTTATCGTTTGGAGCACAAAATCATCAGCCTTCATATCCCGTAGATTTTCAAGTCCCCTGTTGGCAAAGTAAATCATTACATCCATGAACAATTGTTCTGTAGGCCAGGTGGTGTGGTAATGTTGAGGGCTTCCGATGAAAAAATTCTAGCAATGTCTTCCTTACTGATTGAGTTTTCTTGTGTCGCACAGATCCTTTCCCTTCCTTCTAAGTTTGACCATCATTGCCTTGTACACGTCACTGCTGCTAAAACTTATCTGATTTTGTGATATATTATCTCTGCGCTTTGAAGTGGCGATGTAATCCATATAGTCTAGTGCCCAAACCCAAATTTCTGGTTAGACTGAAGTATCGTTCCACACAATGTGTCTTGATGGTTTCTATTCTTCAAGACCTGCTGATTCAAGATCTGCATGATGCCACCTTGGCAGCAGCTTTGAGCATTTTGAAATATCCAAGATGGCACCAAGATGGCCACCAGGGCATATAGAAGGCCATATCTCAGCTCCTTGGGCTACTATAAGGTCGATCTTGGTGGCTTTGGGCTAGGTTTTAAGGTTAATAAAATAAATTCTCTCATTATCTGACATCTGAAATCCTTCGTTTACATTGAAATCCAAGATGGCTGGAAAAATGCTCACTACGACATACAAAAAGTTATATCTCCACTTCTGGAGCAGCTATGAGACTGGTTTTTGTGGTTTTGAGTAGCTTTTGGGGGCAAAGAATAATTTAAGTCTTTAGCTTGCATGAAAAAACACTTCCGTTATGTAGAAATAAAAAACGGGTGTCTGAAATAATCTACTTGACATTTATCTACTACTAGAATAACATATAATATGAAGAAGAGGCACTTGTCCGTAGGCATGTTAGGACTTGTGCAGTTACCAATACGTGTACATGTTCAAAAGCTGTGAATTCAAACCCTGACTCATCTGTGTGTGATTGAAGGAGCCAAGGAAGACGATGTACCCTTACCCGTTAATATAGTGTGTGAGGTCAGAGTTTCAAGTGACTGGGGAAAGTAACTTTATAAGTGAATAATGCTAAAACCTCAATTTAAATGTCTTAAATCTATGGCTGAATACTCAAAATTAAATGATGAACACCAATTAATTGTCACTTATTCTGTGGTTCTTCCTCTGTCGCAGGCTGGGGCTTGTAACTTAAGCCACAGGAGACGCAGTAAATACACAAGTACACAGAGCTATAGTCTATAAGCCTTTATTCTACGTCACCATCATGACACTACAAGGTATCTGATGATGTGGCCACTATTATAGTTTGGCCAGTGTGTGAAAACCTAGCTTGCACTATTTTTGTGAGTGTAATAGGATAGGTAAATGCCGAAATATATGGACAAACTGGGTGGCTGAAGAACGCGTACGTGTCTTCTTCATCGCACACTCAGATGGTCAGTTTAATTTACAGTGAGAACACAGCTATGAGCTTGTTCACTTATTTGGCCCTGTGCAAGTCCTATACAGACAAACCTGATAGTCAATTTATATGTTATTCTTAGGATGGTATCACGGCCATGTTGGATTAGACAGTTTCCCAAATTGTTTTTTAATTTCCATATCAACAGAAGGGCTTGATTTAAAGGGTATCTTTGCCCCTCAAAACATATGCAAAACCACAAAAACCCAGCTCTAAGCTACAGAAACTGAATATAACTATTTTGTATGTTGTTGTGGGCATTTGTCGGCCAGTTGCGGCCATCTTGCAATTGGCAATGTAAAGAAGGATTTGAGATGTTACATAATGACAGAAAATGCTTCTTGAACCCCTAAAACCTACCAACGCCACCAAGACCCGCTTTTTATAGTAGCCCAGGGAGCATGATATGTGGCCTTCTATGTGACGTGTTTGGCCATTTTGGCGGCCATCTTGGATAGTTCAAAATGCTCAAGGGTGCTGCAGTGGCATCATGCAGATCTTGAATCATAGGTCTTGAAGAGATAGAGACCATCAAAAAATATTGGTGTGGACGATACATCCGTGTTTTTGTGGTTGGGCACCAGACTAATAGCGGATCCCGTGCATCGTCTTCTTCGTGTACACGTACCGTCCTGCTTGCTCTACCGGCATAAAACCGCCACAGAAACGTTATCGAGATCTGCCATCATCCATGGGACTTCAAGCGGCAGCTAAACTCGACCCCAGCACATCTGCATATCATCCACCGGTTGACTGGCATAATCGTATTTGTTCTTGTGCGTGTTTTCCGCATCCGTCGGTCTAAAAGCTCGCTCCAACTTCTTTCCTTCCGATACCAGCAACAAACGCTGCATTTGTGTTGCCCGCACTTTTAAAAGATCGTCTGGTAACCAATGCCAAGCATCCGTGTATTACTACAATGGCGTAGTCTAAGGCAACGTTCGCATTTATGTAAGGGTATATAACATCGACGCGGACATCAACGCAAATATGGAAAGGTGGGTGAGGCGTGCAATGTACCGAAATGAATGGAACAAACTTGCACGGTGAATGGAACCAAAATGCACGGTAAATGACTTGAAATATGCAACGTAATAACATTTTTCAATTAAATGAAGAAATATTTCATTTCATGTGACCTATAATCTACCAATCAAATGACAAGGATCTATTTAGGGTTATATAAAAAAATATTTAACACAACCCCGCTGTTAAACGCCACTAACTCACATACACACAGTTTACATAGTAGTCTATGGAAATACTGACATCTTTGGCATCTATTCCCCTCTGTTTTTAATGTGAAATAAAACACATCAGGCCAAAAAAGCTAAGTTCACCAAATGACCAGATTTTCAACCTTATATGTGACCATAATTTTTTTTTACTTATGAATCACAACCCAAAACATAGAGTAAATTCGGAACGCCCAGCACGGATACTTTATGGTCGTAGCGATTATCGTATATACATCAGCTTTTGAGGCTAGTTCACCAACTGACCAGATTTTCAAACATTATATGATGACCAGATTTTTTTTACTTATGAATCCAACACATAGAGTACATCGAAATGCCCGCCGAGATACTTTAATGGTCGTACGTTATGCGTATAACATCCAGCTGTTGATCTAATAGTGTGTGTTTAATATCTTTTTTTTTTGTTACAGAGAACCACGCATACTTTGCAGAAATTGATGGTGTAGTAAGACCGGAATCAAGACTATTAGAGAGTTTTAGGTTTCGTGCGTGAATGCTGTACTTGTACGCGTGACGTCAGTTGCCGTCGTCCAGCAGTTGAGTGGCCACATACAGACGACGACATCTGCCTCACGCGTCCATGTGCCGTTTTCACAGCCATAAAAAGTAAATTCCCTGTACCGACGAGTATCGCTATTTTCACCAAAGGATACCCAGTTTTCAATTCGATCAAATCCATATACGATGTAATTTTAGGGTTGGAAATTCCCGGTAGAAAGCACCCACACAGTAGACAGCTCTCGTTTTTATTTTTTTTTTTGACCCATCCGTCTTTATTACATAAAAGGCAAATAACGCCACTTATTTAGTGACCTTACATTATCATTGTATAATAAATACATTACATGACCAAACCTTAAAATCTCTTATACTAATAATAAGGACATACAAGGAAAATTCTTAGCATATTTAGTCGGACACTTAATGAAGGGAAAAAGAACAGCAACTTATGAGATCAGTATTAAAACTCAAAAGAGTTATTCCGTTAATAAAATCTTTTCCCTTGCAAAACCCTACCCATTGCAAAGCTTTTGCCATATGACAACCATTTTTTCAAAAATTTATTGAATTGCTATTACATATTGCTTGGTATTTTAAAACATAATATATTAATCCCTTGTTTAAAAGTTTCCAATCTGGGTGTTTTTTCCGTCATCTTTGCTCTATAAATATGGTATTTTTGCCATGTCATAATGAGGTCAAAACAAAAATCAATTTTGATCCAAGAAATTGTTTAGTGGAGTCATTTTCAAATCCACGGTTGGTTTTGTTTTTTATCCTAGTTTTAAGTTATTCCAAAATGTTTGTGGAAACTTTGCAATCTACAAAAAGATGCGTAATAATTGTTTCTTTTCTGATTAACCTTTACAAAAGTCCTAAGTCATCTTCCCAATGTTAATTTAAGTAAAAGAACATTTGTTCCTATCGACTTTAATTCGAATGAAACTCATCTAACCTCGTACATTAGAAGACTTCAAGACAAAGGTTTTTCCACTCCTCATTTTCCAAACCAAATTCTAACTGCCACTTACTTCTGTGTGTTGCATTCTTTTTGACCGCAACAAACAGCATCAAATAGTTTACCACCTTTACTTTGTTTTCAAACAACAGTCCTAAATTACTATGGACGAAAAGAGTGGATGCTAATTTTAATCCCTAAACTTTTTGATATTATAGTTGGTTGAAGCTCTAATATACCAATATTCTAAATATTGTTTCACTCCATACATTTGTTCAAACATCCTCTTTTTACATGACAGTCCCGTTTTCTTTCAATCAATCATTTATAATTGAACACCCAACACCCCCTTCCTTTCGCAATGATATTATTTTATAGGTTTACCCCCGATCTTAATTTTATCATTCCACCCAATTACTGCCTTGCGATGCGGTTAAAATCTAAATTGAATTAATTACACATACTTATCATGAGGCCCATGAAAGTAAAACAATCGTACCAAACTTATTGTTTATCCTCATTTTCATGACTTAAATCGAAATATACCTGTGCAACAAATACCATCCAGTATTACATCAACATACTCTGAAAAGTTTTTATCCACTTTTTATCACCTTGCAGTACCCTCCGAATCCAGTTTATTTCAATGCATTTATATGAGATTCCACATCTGCAATTTAATCCCCCATGCTCATGTGTTTGTATGAACTGGGGCTCTTTTTATTCAATCAGGTTTACCATTCCAATACATATTTGAAAATGAGATCATTAATGCTTTAATAAAAACTTTACTCGGGCTCGGGAGCATCTGAGCAACGTAAGCTTAATACCATTTGGAAGAACCAATGATTTCACAACTCTATTCGACCTAGAACAGTAAGATTCCTTTTTTTCCAATTTGAATAACTTTTTGCAATCGAATCAATGATTATCATAATTCTGTTTCACCATTTGTACCAAATTAGTATAAAAAGAATCCTAACAAATTAAAATTACCATCAAAGTCCATGTTATATTTTAGTTTTCAACAATTTTTGTGGTTCTCTTTTAATATGCTCCTATCCAACAGCCATGTTTTTGGGTCATATTTATCTCAAACAACATCTCCTCGAAAATTATCAAAGTATCAAAAGCACCTTGAAGTGACCTTTTCTCATGCATACATTCCAAAATTAGAGTAGTCTCAATCCTGCATCGGGAGATTTTAAAATCCATATCATTTATTTGAATTCCTTTGATCTACTTATTTCCTCTTATCATTGCTTGCCATAGTTCAGCACATAAGACAAAACATATGGCAGAAGAATCGCCCTGCCTACAGCTACTTCAATTTTAAACTGATTTGAAAAATTCCCATTTATTATCACCGAGAAAATGCATTCTTATACATTGCTTCAACCACTTACAATATCTTTTCCAAATGAAGAGCTTTCAGAAGTTTTAAAAAAAATCATGAGCAACCGTATCGAGCTTTTTCGAAGTCTCCTGAGAGTAGAACATACCAGAATTTTTATTAGTTTCTTCTTATAATTTTAATTAATAAGTCCATAAAGAAGCTCGTTTTTTGCATGTTCAAATAATTTCTAACAATAGTGACTTTTGATGTTTATTCCATAACTTTTCGAATAGACAATATCATAAAGTTTGCTTTGTTGCAGACCTGAGTAATATGTCGTTAGTTTAAGCCTAAAGTAATTTGTTGTAGTAAGTTTACCTGTCAATTGGTATAGCGAGAACAAAAATAAGTCGGATCCCGACCTTTAGACGTCATGAAAGGTGGGCGTATTTAAAAATATGACCCAAACGCGTTGCAAATTATGCGTTTCGAACTTCACAACGTGTTGCGAGCTTCACAACGCGTTTGTGGTAATACGTTGTGACCTTTATGGCCTATTTCACACAAACGCGTGGTGAACTCACGGCGCTTGTGAAGGCGTGTAATGCGCTGTGAGATTCCACAGCGCTTTGCCCAGATACTTTCAAACGCATTGTGGGTCTATTTTTTAAATTATTTAGCATTCTGATTGGCCGCAACGCAACGCGTTGTGAAATTTTGGCAACGCGTTGCTACTTTATCATAACGCGTTGCGGCAATACGTTATGGCTTTTATGGCTTGATAATACGGTCGCGTAAATACACATCGTTGTGTGACGCGTATGTGACAAAGAAGTCATTATATTTAAAACGACAAAAATTAGCAAAACTATACCGTGGACTGACATTTCTGCAACGCGTTGTGACTTTCTCACACGCGTTGCGTCAATACGTTATGACCCTTATGGCTTATGGCTTGCCAACGCGTGTTGTGAGGGCTTGCAAACTCGTTCCGTGGAGTTTCGTAAACGCGTTGTTAGATTCTTTGCAACGCGATTTGGTCTATTTTTTGAAATACGTCACAAACATTCATTATTCTAATTGGCCAACACCGCAACGCATTGTGAAATCTCGGCCAAAACTGCCCGTTCGTTGATACTTTCTCACAACGTGTTTCGGCAAATACGTTATGGCCTTTATGGCTTGCGATATACGTCGCGTAAATACATGTTGTGTTCACGCGTTTATGCAAATACGTCACTATGTGAAAACGACAAACTAGCAAGTTCTCTATCGTGGAATGAAAATACATCACACCATACGTCACTATGTTTAACGGCGAATACTCCAAAATGCAGATACGTATGATATGTCCTGCTCAGAATAGATGTGACAATACGCCGTTATCTGATCGGACAATTTAAGGTTTTGCGAATACATCATAATTAGTCAATTAATATTTGACTAATTTAAGTCACTTTTGCAACTTGTGCATTCAATTAATTCATATGACTGTTGAGTGAAATGTCTAAAGTACCAGCTGAATAAAAGTGTTTTATGGGGAAACTATCACGATTCTTTGGTTTGAGTGTAAATTGATAAATTGTGTAAACTTAAAGCTATAATTTCCTTTATATTCGGTGAAAATACGACATTCCGTTCAATACTATCACGGACAAACAGATCTTTATTGGGCCGTACACTTTTTTGAGATTGGCAACTTGCTCCGATATTTTTCTTGGTTATGGATAGTCTACAGTCATGGAATTTGGCACAAATGTTACGCCAAACGTGTTCTGCAACTAAATGGGAGCTTTTGTGGTAACAAAAGTTTTGTTTACGAATTACGATAATTTAAAGGTAAAACCAGGAAGGAAAATATGAAAAATCAGGCAACGTGATGCCATGGCAACACCGTAACTGCATTTAAAAAAACCATTAAGTTACAGACTACTTTATTATAATAAAGTTGGTCAAAATACAACTTGATTGATTTAAGTTTTTAAAACTAAGGAGCAAAATAGGTGATTTACAATAACCCAATTTAAAGTGTTTTGACCTTTTAACCTGCAAATATGACCAAACATGGCCTTGAATTTGAGTACAAAATATATTTTCAAACAGGGCATTTAATAACAATTATTTTGATACCAAACATGATATCATATGACAAAAATGTAATGAAATAATCAGTTAAATCAAAAACGCATTCCAATTTGATGTATATTCACCTCTTAAAAACTATAATTTGTTGTTTCTATAGTACGTCAATTTGTATTAATTTATTTTCTCCATATTATTTATTAGAAGTAAGTAACAACGTTTTTTGCTATTCCAGATGAATAACCCTCTCCGTTAATACACTCCTTGCAAACGTTTTATCAATGTAACACTTCTTTTGTTGAAGCGATTGATAGAATCTTCACAAAATACAACCCCTGGCCTGTTTCAACAAGACTTTACTGATCGATTTTTTACTTGTTTTATCGAGCGTTAACTCGATAAAGCGTAATTTTGAACTTGATTGTAGTCAAAACGCTTGATAAATCAGTAACATCGATCGTAAGTATTTGTGAAAACAGGCCGCCTGTATCCTTGCATTTTTGGGTCCATGTAAAACAACAGAAGTGAAGTCTTGCGAAACGCCGGATGGAGAAATAGGGCCACGATTGAATGGATTGTGTGGTTGTAAAAGAAATATGTAATTTGAGTAAATGTTGTACATAAATCAATAGTGCATGGGGAAGTGTAACTTAAATTTTTTAAGTTTTTTATTTTTTTCATATACACTTTTGACACCATTTTTGTCCAATACAAGAATTTCATGGAGAAATCTTAAAATCATTGTGTGGTTCATTTCTAAAATGTGTTCTGGGTGTTTGTGAAAAATTAGTACAGGGGTAAACAATAGTTTTTAAATTATTTTAAAATTTTATACCACCCTGTTCGTTTTTTCATAAGGTTTTTCTAAAAAGGTAGTAGTGTTTGCCAATATTTACGACTATTTTTTAGTACAATAGGCTCAAGAAAGTTCAAGGTCATTATTTATACAATGGTCCTATCTGTTGAAACTGTTTTAAAATCGTTCATTGGGTCATCTAAATAGAAAATGTATATAGATTCTGTGTTTTACCTTCAAAGTTAGAGTTTTTACAATATGACTTAGTGTCTCCCACAGACCCTGTGGACCATGGCCATATTTGGCCTCTTAATTATCATCAAAACGTCATTGACCACTTGACTGTAGATTTTTTTGCTTCTCTAATGTAAGACGAACAATTTGCCACCGTTTTTAAACAAACCGAGCATCTGAGATTTACCCCCCTGTGGACCTTGAACCCCGTTTCGCCTTGTACTCTCTACTGTCCCTAAGTAGGGCAAGCTATACATTTCTGTAATCCTTGAAAGTACTGACTGATTTTACTTTAAAACACATTTTGTAAAACAAAGATAAAACAACCCACAAAAACAAAAAAACTAAAAAATCAATAAAATAACAACATTAAAAAATGACAACCATGATTTGTGGAATCCTCATACCCTTTTTTTGTGTTAGGAAAAAACCTTGGTTGCAAGATGATATTTTCACAAAATGCAGTTCCACGTACTACAACATGGGAGCAGCGATTTTGAAAAGGGACAATTTGTTTCTTCATTTTTGTGATTAATGTATTACTGTATGTATTTGGAATTGCCCTAGCAGTGTTGAGATAAACGCAATGTGGGTACATGCTTAGAGACTTTTCTAGAAAAAACAACTATAAATAGTTGGGGATTAAACAAAGTGCACAAGGCCTATTTGTTTTGTGTTTTAAAGGGTATTTGGCCTCCGACATGATACCGTACACGGATAATTTGAATAATAGAGTTCGGCTGTCCATCCACGGAGTTAGAATAATTAAGGTTAGGCCATCCAAAATAGAATGAATGCTAGCTGCCTTAACCCAACACGAATTGCAACAGATCACTTCCAACAGAATTGTATTGAGAGACCTTTAAAAACAACATATCAAAAGTCTACTAAAATCAAAGGAAGGGAACATATATTTTTAAGGGGGTAAAGTTTATACGGGTCAAAATATGACAAGTATCAAAACGCGTCCAAAAATATGCCAACGTGTTCCGTTACATTGTCATGATTAAAAAAGGTATAGTTTGCCATATCTGCGGTTGTAGTTCAATAGTTATTAGCAAATAGGTTCAAGGTCACAATGGGGGTAAATTTTTTCAGATATCCGTTTCGTTTTAAAAATGTGTCAAATTGTTGTGTCTAATGGTACAGAACCCGAAAATATCTGGTTTCACCATCTATAATATTCGTTCATAATTGCAACTCAAAATGTGACTGGGGGCTACAGGGTCTATAAGGTCCAGTAGTCATGCTCTGTAATTCTTCTAATAAAGTTCAAACAAGAATCTATTTACTTTACTTATCTGTGGGCAAATTAACATTTGTTTACAACATCCGATCAAAATCGGACAACAAAAAAAAAAAAAAAAAAAAAAAAAAAAAAACACATAAACTCCCCCCCCCCCCCCCCCCCCGCCCCCCCCCCCCCCCCCTGCCCCCCCTTCTCTTCCTTTTCCCTCTTCTCTCCCTTCCTTTTATGAGCCTATTGTACAAAACTATAACGCGTAGATAGGGCAAACTATACCTTTGTTAAACCTTATGATAAGCGCAATAAATTGGTACATCATTTAAAATAATTTCGAACAATCTAATTTTTTACCCCTGTACAAACGTTTCCCCCTTATTTCTACAGGTTCCACTAGGTTGATTTTGGTAGACTTTTTAATATATTAATAAAATGAAAAAGAAAAAAATATATTTAACACCAAAATTGTTTCTGTTTGCACTTTGTGTGGGTCCAAATCATACAATTTGGACTATGTGATTGCATAGTTTTTCATTGGCAAACGATAAGCCTTTTGAACATGCTTTTTTACGTAGGTTCCATGCATCCTGCGAGCAAAGCATGTTCGAACGACAGCTCGCTCGCCTGTGGTGCCATCGTTAACCACTAACACGGACATGTTCGGAATCCTTGGAAAATCTACACCGAGCGATGCCCGCTACCTCGTATCAGAGATTAGATTTGCAACCGTGTTTCCGGTTACATTTTCTGTTCGAATGCCACGAACACTTCAGACTTGCAATTTATCGTAATAAAGTACCCATGATTGATTTGGTTTCCACAATTTACAGGAATAAAAGTATACAATTGTCTTGTCATACTTTTTGCCAAAATAAATGATTGCACATGTGTGCCAAAGATGAATCTTCAAGGGTTCCCAGTGTGGCTATGCTTATACATACATAATCTGTGGAGAGAAAAACGCCTCCGGTGTTGTATATTGTATGCACTGCTCTCTGGAATAGCTCTAATTTATGTGAAGGTATTGAAAGAGCAACATAGCTACATGCTACAAAGGCCCTGTGCCAGTTATGTTGCAAATTTGGGACCATATGTAAATAATTACGATTGTTGGCTTAAATTTAGCACTTAGCCCAAGTGTACGTCCAAAAATATCGGACGTTTCCTTACCTCTTTTATCTTCTGACACAGTCGTTCTGACGGTTTTTTTTTTGGGTTGGTTATTGTTATGGGAATGTTATGGTTTGGGGTTAGGGTCAGGGTTTTTTGGTTTAGGTTACGGTAGGGCTAATTTTAATCATGTTAATACTTCTAATTTCCTAGACTTGCTAACTGGCCAGGAAAATTGGGTGTTCAGCAAAAATTATATCACCCTTATGAAAACACCTGTGATATTTCATTACTAACATGCATATTTTTGTGCATGACTCCATTACAAGACATATCGATACAATTATTTTCACCTTGATCCGGTACTCCGTACATTATGCACCATGTTTATTGCTGCATCACATTTTTTATTGGTTTTGTATAATTTTTTATTATTGTATTGCCAACTCTAGTCATATCGTAATCGTGTCTACTTTTATATTTTAATTCTTATCCCTATGGGTTTAAAATTAAAATCCGTTCATGTTATTTATAGTCAGCATTTTATTTTTGTGAATAAATTCTTAAAGCACACGGAGACAGACGACTTTGGTTCTGGTCCTTGCTCTAAAAAGAACGATCATGCCCAACAAAGTTGAACGCTCAATTGAAAATCCCACAAATTCATAAAATTGACAAAGGGCTTGTCAAAGTTAATTTTGTTATGTTCCCTTATCTAATAACGAGCTGTAATTAATATCGTGGATCCAAATCTGTACTTTGGAGCATATAGATCAGCCTTGGCAAAGTATCAACGTCACGAAAAATTAAAGTGTGTGACATAAGACTGACGATGGGCTTTAAAGTCCACTAAATTTCACATCAAAATTCCGATTTTGGTCTGTAAATTGCTATTGTTAGGTCAGGTCAATACTTTTATTACCGTTCGTTGTGAAAAAAGACAACTAAAGGCAATTTTTAAATCGGTCCTTGAAGTTGCCATTTTCGACTGTTTTAGACCTAAAAAGTCAAAACTAAAAATATCAAAGGTCAGGTTTCCTTTTTATTTAGGCCTGCTACTGGTATCCTGGTAACCACGTACTATTACCTTCCCAGGGCCGAGTTGTCGGCGGCTAAAACCGTCACCCCAGCGATTTTTTTCAAGGAAAGCTGATGAGGAGGGTAGCTGGTTACCCTGGTAGAAAAAGATGCTACCTGGGAGCTTGCAGCCATCTAGCACATGCTGCCGTGTATGGTGGTGATAGTTTGGCCCAAAGGCTAGCCCACGCGGAAAACTTGGATTGGCGTCATGAAGGGCAATCCGTCAATTATCTCTCTGGCGCCAATAAATCCTCACACAGCAGTTTTGCTGAGTGTGGGTGTATCAGGCCACCCCTCTTTGAACAGGAAAAACCGGATTTAAAACGTTGGTTTAACTAACTTTGACGAATACGGCTTGTTACGGTTAGCACTTACAGAGGGACTTTATTACAACAATTTCCAATACATCAGTGCAAAAAATGGATTAAAAAAAATAGGGGCGCGATTTTGATTGTAGAAGATTAGTGGTTTTAAATTTTAATGGTCCTCCGATAGTGGGGTTACTTGGGGATCTTAAAAACACGTTTACCTGAAAATGAAGACAAATTTTCCCTAAAATGCTAGAATGATTGCACTCTACATTTCGCCATTTAATCGTCCACACTTCACGATATGGAAATAACCTTATTAAATCTCAGTGAATCTCTAGAGGCTTCTTAAAAGCTTCTTTCAAAGACATGACTGTGTCGGGTACGAGCAAGACCTATAACCCTTTACCAGCATGGACCCGTGCTAGGCAATTTCATGGGCCTTGCACACCAATGATTTTAGCGGTAAAGATTGGCCGGTTGTGGCATGCAGCCAGCACACTTTTGTGGGCAGACCAGCCGATATCGGGTTACAGTTTCATTGAAAAACAGCCTAGAGGCGAGACATTATGTCTAGAAATCAAGGGCAGGTTCCGACTTGAATTGCCTTTGTCTCGCTAGTTCAATGTTCCTAATTAGTTTTTATTTTGGTTCGAATCTTCTCATGGTTAATTTGAAATCATTTTTGAGAATCAGAAGGACGAAAAATGTAATTTTATCATGTAGTAGCAGGCATATAAAATGGAATACGGTTATAAATGAGAAACCTATTCTCGAAGTTTGGGGAAGGTTTGAAGTCGTTTGCTACAGTTTGAGGGTTGCTGAATCGGAATGGGTTCAACCTCTGGGAAATGTGGGGAACATTGTAAAATAAGGGGGTAAATTAGTACATGGGTAAATTTGAAATAAAATCCAATTGTGTTTATATGTACACCAATGTATTGTTCGGGTCATACTGAAGCAGAAAATGCATTTGGGTGACAGGTCTGTATACAATTTTGAGGTCAAGTTTTGGTGACCTATAGACCATGTAGACCCTTCTTATAGTCCATAAGCTGCCATCATCATATTTTCATAATAATAATTTCATTACAGATAGAAATTTTATCCACGACTACACGAAACAAAGTTTTTAACTGTCTGAAGGGGGCTTAAACATCTAGGCGTCCAAGATGGCCGCCGCAAGGAGGCATATTTTGCTAAATGAACTTAAAATGGCAAATTGTTGAAATAAGAACCTGGGTGATATTTTGGGAGCTCCAAAAAGAATTTATGGCATTTATATTTTACGTACATGCTTATTTTTTAAGATGGCGGTGATTATTTTCGCTCTAGGGTACGTAAATCAGGTAGAAAAGCAGCCCTACCCATCTTTTCGACGTTATCAAACAACACTTTCAAAAAATTACCCTAAATCATTCCAAGATTGTAAAAAAAATATAATAATGGCGGTATTTCACTTGTCCTAGAGAGTGCCGTTACTATAGCTGTTTACTACTTGGGCCATATAACGTAGTTTAAACTGACTATATAATAGTTCATAGGAAGACAACAGCTCATATCAACCTGATACAATAAAAATCATAATAAATGGGTGTGGACTGTATTTAAGGGCTACTTCATGACGTCATAGGTGTCTCCCAGTAAAAATAAAAATATGCTTATGAAGAAGTGAAAAAATTGTCTATATGTAGAAGGCAAATTTAAGTATGGTGACCTAAGTTCTTTCGAGCACATCAAGTGCTATCTTTGTTTCTGACTTGTACCACAGGCTCCTCTCTCTCCACTGCCTAGATCAGCTTCCTTTCCAGCGTCAACTAGTGTTGAGTGGTCTGCAATTGTCCAGACGTACGAGAGAAAATTGCGGAAAAATGTTATCAATAGTTTTCGTTATGGTTCTTATTATTTCGAAAAAGATGTGCAGGGGGTGTTTCTCTTCTTGATATATGTTCCCCTTAGCGGGTATAACCGCCGACATCATGAGTTATGATCATGTCCGCAATACACAAATGTCATTGAATCACTTTTTGGTGCTCTCAAAATTTTACTCGCATTCTTACCCCTTCTATTTGGCAATTTTAGTACATTTAACAAAACATGCCTCCTATCGGCGGCCATCTTGGACACTTAAATGTTTAGGCCCACTTCAGGAAGGTAGAAGGGTGGTTCTTCGCTAAGTGTCCACTTTTGGCTTTAAAAAAAATGAGAAAAAAAGTTTTTCAAATCATAATTTTTTTTCTTGGAATGTGTTCACAATAGTGCACAAATACTAGAATGAGCACTCGGCACGATCTTAAGAGCCTCCAAATAATTTTATGCGACATCTAATTTTCAGTGTTGTAGCATAGGGAAACCATTAAAAGTCATTTCCGTAACACTATTTGTTATGGAAATGACAATCAGACAGTAAATGTCAAGTTGAGTAAATTCTACTACGTATATTCAATATCTGAACAAAAATGAAGAACCATTGAGGGAGGATCTTTCAAATGGAGAAAACCAGATTGATTATGACTCAGATTTTATTGCCAATATGAACAGGTGAAAGTGTCAAGAAATCATTTCCGTAACGGTAAAGAGTTACGGAAATGACCGTTACGGAAATGATGGTCAAACATTTAGACCAGTATAACGTCTCCCGAGGGCGATGCCTAGCGTGATTGCTTATATATTAGGGTACAGTTCACAATTCTGTTTGCACTGCCAATCAATATGGACATTACTTTCCTATATTTATAGTGTTATACAGCGTTACGGAAATGACACTGAATAAAGCTACTCTCCCTCATTTTTGCAAAAGTCTGTATTTTGATGGATATTCATCAGAGATATCGGAGATAAATGATGTGTGCCAAGTAGCCAATTCATGCAAGTACTTATTGACCAGGTTAATTTTTGGATTCAGTGTTTTCAATTTTATAGACTGCCCTTCAAAATGTTCGTTACTGAAATGACTCAAATCCAGGGACAGACTTTTTTGAACAAAAATGGTAAAATGTAGGATTTAATTGATGCATTATGGCATTATTTGACAGATAGGATATGTTCAATCAGTAAATACTTAGTGATCAAGAGTATTTCCAAAAAGAAAAATTTTACTACCAAATAAATCAAACATTAGGAAAAATAACAACATTTAACTTTGTTTATCAAGGTTTTTATAATTTTTTATAATAAAGATCATATTTATCAAGACAAAACCACAAAATAAATATTTCAGAATTGTAATTTTTTTAAATTTATAGTGAGTTAAAGTAGCGGGACACGAAAGTAGACACTTAGCGAAGAACCACCCAGAAATCTATTTCGTTCAGTCATGGATAAAATTCCTATCTATAATGAAAATACAATAGCAGTATTTCGTAAAACAATGGTGGCCATTTTGAAATCGGCAGTGCGCGCTAATGTGCGACTTTTCGGGACGGAAAACATACCTAATCCTAGTCAGGGGGACACCCCCTTCAAGGTGATATATTGGAAATCACCAGGTGGGTGCAACAAACTCGAATTTTAAGGCCCGTACAGAAACTGGCTTATGGACTATTACATTATTTTACAAATTTCCCCACATTTCCCAGAGGTTGGACCCAAATATTTCGATTCAGCATCCTTCAAACTAAAGGAAAAACAATCCTCAAACCTTCTCCAAACATCGAGAATATGATTCTCATTCATAATCCTAATTTATTACACCTGTGCAACCTAAATTACATTTGGGCAACTGGGTATCTGCCAAACATCTTGACTTGTACAGTGTAGTGCATGTATTTCGTACTAAAGGCCTCTATACCAGGGGTGTCCAAACTGCGGCCCGCGGGCCATTTGCGGCCCGCTAAGAGCTTGCATGCGGCCCGCGGGGTACTTCTCAGTAAAAAATAAAATGCATAAATTACTCAAATAATAGAATTTTGTTTAAAAAATTCCATTACATATCTCACACATTCAACCAAAGAACCATACCCACATAACACACAGACACACATACACAAACCTCCACATTAACACCACTAACTCCTCCTCCAACCACCCCGCCCTCACCCCCCCCCCACACACACACATGTTCAAACAGAGATCATCCTCATATTACACCCATTTACACCAATAATAGATTCAACAGATGTGTATGGATAATTATTCCACTGGGGTACTCTGGGGAGGGGGTACATGCGTGTCCAAAATATGGGTCTCATTTTCAGCCTTCTGGTATATGAATGCCCAGTGCCAATTTTGGTGTAGAAATGGGTCGCTTTTTCAAACTTTAAAAAAATTTGTCTGAAAATTAGTCCAATTTCCTACAATCTGAAACCCACATTTTCTAATAATTGCCGGCAAAATTAGTCACATTTCCTCAATCTGAAACCATTTTTTTTCCAAATTTGCTTAAAAGGTCGCGAGTTCTTTTTTTTTTGGTTGTTGTAAAATTTGGTTCAGAATGTGCATCTGTGGTATAGCTATGGTCCCTTTTACGATAAAATTGGTATAAATAAGGGTCCTACTTGCAGGCTCTGATCGGAGGCACGTCTCTATCCTAACAAAACTTGCGACCCCTCGATTATTTCCTTGTGGCCCGCAATAGTTGTGGATTCAACCAATGCGGCCCCTGCGTCAAAAAGGTTGGACACCCCTACTCTATACGAATACACATTTCAGAATTATCAGTTGTATGATTTATTTTTGACCTTTTTTTTTATTGAAGCGGCCCATTCGAAATAACAGATAATCGTCAATAAAGTACTAGTGATATCAATGACTAAGTTTCCAAAGTGTCTCTGATCCATGAAAGAAGTGTCAAGGGTATAGGTAAAATGAACTATTGAATTAAATTGAATTAACCGCTCCTCTGAATACGTGCAAATCCAATGCAACGTTCACGTGCTACGTGACTGGATCAAAAGTATACAACTCGCACGATTATATCACTCGCCTTTTCCAGACACTGGCTTTTACTTACGTTCTTTTGTCATGCCAAGTTCAAATTTATTGTGACGTACATATGTGGATTTCATTTTATAATTTAATGGCATCATGTATGCCAGTTTGCTTACCTAAAACGCAGGGGTAAAAGTCACCCTGAGGCCATATGGACCAGTTAACAGCAATGTTTGTAAACATGTTAGAGCCTGGTATCTTGAAATAGGTCGGCCTGACTGTTACACACTGAGCAATTGTATCTGTTAGAGTTTTAATATATACTATGGGCCATAACGATTCGCAGGAATGGTTCGCAGGCAACACAAGAAGTGACGTAGTGTGTTAACTGGTCTATAGTTCGTGTTCCATCAACGGAATAAAGCGCGAAACTAAATGTTACATGAAAGGTCAACTGATTCGAGTGTCTTATTCTCCACCATTGCAGGTGGACTATCAGTCCAGAGGAATACATCTCCTGTCACACCGGCATTACAAGCTCTTTTAAAGAGATGAGAATTCGGAAATAATCTAACCGTGCATTATTGGACCAATATAATATTTATTTTTTACTCTTTTCTCGTCTCAGCTAAGAGGGAAAATATCCCGGATGGCTGTGAATGAAAAATCGAATGCTAAAGGATGGTTAGTTGTTTTGGCGAGATTCATTATCAGTTTATTTTTGTTGGATTTCAGAAGTCGTATGGCGTTTTGATAACACGTTTGGTGGAGGATTTTGGAGCCTCTGAAGGGCTTATTGGTCTGTGTGGAAGCCTATACGGAGGTCTCCCACATATTGCCGGTAAGTTATTGCGACAGCAACGATATTGTTTTATTATTAAATATAGTTGCTATTATATAATACGGCCATTGAAGATTTAACGGTGCAACGAGAAATTTCACATAATCATGTGTCCCTAAAAATTGAAAATTCAGATTTTTGCACTGATGTAAAGCTTTCCATCAAATACATCCCCATCTAAAAGGTTTCAGCTGATAATTATTTCTTTGGTACAAAAATTTTGAAATTTCTAATTTAGTATTGGAGCAAATGCGAAATTCAGCCTATGTTTTATATTGAAATATAAGCAAACCACAATCACCCTTTTTCAGTTTTAAGACATTTATGTAGCTAAAATAAGGTAAGCCTATAGACCGTATTTAATAGCCAGTCATGTTGGTGGACAAGATAGACGCATTCCAGTAATACAATACAATCAACAAAGTGCACCTGTCAATGATCCCTGTGCAATCGCTTAACATGGATCGATTAACAGCTTAATGTATGGTAGTCCTGGAATGTATGCATCTTGTCCACCAACATGTCTGGTGGCTGACGTCATATTGAATACGGTCTATTTGCATGAAAGCAGTACATATGGGGTGTTTCCATAAGGTGACACCCTTCTTTCTGACACCCTTATGAATTCGGAAACAACGGAATAAACCACACGGTTTATGTGGTTTATTCCGTTAAGGTTTCCGAATTCATATGGGTGTCAGAAAGAAGGGTCTCACCTTATGGAAACACCCGTACATATGACAAAATATTTTGACGCCTTAAATCTCTTGTTGTACCTTTAATAGTAAATATGATACAGATAATAACCTAACATACGATTTCACGTTTTCGATCTTGGGTCCGTGGTTATGTACCTTTTAGAAGTTGTGGTTAATTAACAAAGGTTAGCATTGTTTTAATGAATCTAAGGATTATATACCGTATATTTGGCAACAAATAACATAGTTTGATTGGAAGTTATTTCTGGACTCAACACTTGACACATCAAAGTTGTAATTTGCCGTAAAGTCATTGAAACAAGCATTTTTTGTGTCAAAATTTTGTACAATGGTTGTACAGGGTGTGTCCCAAAAGGTGGCGCCAGCAGATATAGCCAGAGAGAACGTTCATGTGACCGTACAGTTGAGTATGGACACATTTTTTACTGAAAATGATAGATTAGGGTGTGTAGAATAAGAATCTGCCGGGTGCCACCTGGGCGTCCTTGATCATTTTGAGAAATCCAAGATGGCGTCGCCATAAATGATAATTATCTATTGAACCCTATATTATCAAACTATGGAGTTACTAGATATACTATATGATCCAACGAACAAGTGCATGGCACTTGTAACATTAAGTCATTCAAAATGGAAGCCAAATCCAATAATTTTAAAATATGCCCTATGACAACAAATACCTATGATAAAGATAGACTCGAAGTATTTAGGTTATGTTGTTAGACACAATAAATGTATTTCTGATACTTTTAAACTTGTAACATGACGTCAATCAATATGGCAGCCAAAAACGTGAACATCTTCAGAAAATACTTGACATAAATTTATAAGTATTACAGCCTTCAAATCGAAATCAATGTGTCAATGACATTAGAAATGTACCTTTGATCCTAACCAATGACCAAATTCACATACCTGTATAGATGCTATTTAGCAGGTACCTGTTATAACTGACTCAATGTATATACTTCATACAGTGCTATACAGCAGGTACCTGTGGAACGGGTTATTTCCAACCCTGAGTAATGTTTCTCTTTACTCTAAAATAATATTGAAATACATTATTTTGAAAAGGCCATGGTTGGATTCGAACCTGTGATACATACATTATAAATCGACGCTCTTATCCACTACTCTAGCGAGGGAGGATGTGGGAGGCGATTCATTTTAATCCTACATAAGCGTTACGGAATAAAGCGATAATACAATTGTGATATGATAGCAATGTATGCAGTTTGGCTGCTATATTGATTGACGTCATGTTACAACTTAAAAGTATCAGAAATACAGTTTTTGTGTTTAACAACATAATCTAAGTACTTCATGTTTATTTTTTATTGCAGGTATTTGCTGTTATAGGGCATATTTTAAAATTATTAGATTTGGCTTCCATTTTGAATTTGTTCATTGGATCCTATAGTATATCTATACTCGATTCGCGCTGATATAGGGACAACCTGTACTTTTTTACGGGTGAGAGCTATTTGTGAGGGGCGCACAGCAATTAAACTTTGTAGCACTCCTAGTCCGCGCGTTCTTAATACTGTATGTTTTACGGTCAATACAATGTGCAGTGGTCAAAACACAGAGGGTCACTGGTAAAGGTAATGTATGTTAATATGTGAAATACTACCTGTATGAGGCAGGTGCGCTATTGAATCCTGAATATGGTAACAATGGTTTTCACACTGTCCTCACAGGTGATATGGGGCCTCATCATTACTTTCATATGTTACCTAAACAAAAAACGACTAATATAATAGTCAATACCCACTCAAAGATGGTCCAACGTAGTTCTTAGTTGATATGAAATTATTGGAATTGATACACCTTGCCTAAACACACACACAAAAAAAAACGCCAAAACACATTGGTAATTACGTCGCTAAAAACGGGAACTTTGTAGTGTTCATGTAGGAACATGTAGACGACCAAACATTATGACATTACCAGGTTTAGATGTCCAGCCAGGAAGGGGAAGGCGAGGGCAAGCCGGATGCAGCGGGAAGGCAAGATCATTTTTGAATTAATAATGCTTCATGCCATATTCTTAAACACTTGCCAAACACAATTCCTTAACCTCTTTAAACATTTTAAAAGATAGCGTTTTCGCAGTGACCACAGAAAAGCCTTTAATTCCTAAACATTGTTACAGTGAAGTCACAGACGTGAAGGATGTGAAGGATTTATATAATCAATTGCATATTAAAACTAAAAATATTCAATTCAGGAAATGCTACAGTCAACACAATGAGTTGTTGTAATTGGCCCTTTTCCTTTTAGTGTGGGTGCGTATGTCAATGAACACATGTTCCCGTAGGAATTTTTGAGTTGCTGAAGTTCGATGTTCGTGCTATTTTTCATTCAATAGGGACCAGACCATGTCAGAAAATGATGGGGCTGCCCAAATTTCGGGACTTTGCCCCCCTTCCTCAAAGAGAGAAAAGCTTAAACAGTCTCCAATGGAAAAATTTAAAATCGAGTCAAATTGTGTTTTAATGTACATTAACATGTTCGTCTCCTGTATACGGATTAAAAAAAGTTATATTTGCTAGGTTCCGACCCTTTAGTTAAGCGCTATAGCCCCGTAATGGTCAAGGTCATCCTGGGGAAAATTTACCAAATGCTCAGATTTGTTTAAACTGGTGATAAGTTGTTTGTATTGTCTCCAGGATCCAAAAAATGATCAGTGCTTGTACCAGTGTGCTGAATTTGGGTGGCTAAATACATAACAAAATAAAAGTAGCAAGGGTCTCAATGGCTATGTGGGTCACCAGAATTTTCCCTGGATGGCACATGGTGATATCAAAAAATCAATTAAAATGCCTTTTATGCTTTTCAGGTGACACAAGAATCATTTGACACCACTTTGACAACAAAATCGAAGCATTTACCCCCTAGGGTGACTTGAACCATTATGGGGCTATAACCGCTGTTAACTAAAGGTTGGAACCTAGGCAAATATACTTATTTTAATCCTTATGAGAGAGAGCGAACGAATATTAGTATACATTAAAAACACAATTGGACTTGATTTTAAATTTTTCCCTGTACTAACATTTTTCCCCCTTGCAGGAGGGGGCATCAGTCCGAAAATTTGGCACCCCATCATTTTCTGACAGCAGTTTAGGCCTACCTAAACCCAACAAAGCCAATAAAATAAATTTTAGCATGAAAATCCCTACGGGAATACACAACCAACCACCTATTTGCAGGTAACTTTCTATCTGTTAAGCAGCGAAGCGACTTCTTGGATAGATTAAAATGCTTTTCACTATTTCACATAATGGATATGATCCAAAAATCTTTTCCCAGCTCATATATCAGCGCGAATCGAGTATAGTAACTCCTAGTTCGATTAATTAAGGTTGAATAGAAATTATCATTTATGGTGACGCCCTCTTGGATTTCTCAAAATGCTCAAGGATGCCCAGGGGGCACCTGGCAATTCTTTTTACACACCCTAATCATTTTCCAGCAAAAAAATATGTCCATACTCAACTGTACAGTCACATGAACGGTCTCTCTGACTATTATAGAAAAGGCTACGAGAATCTTTGGTAGGAAAAGGTGTCAACGCTTGTGACAGTAACCTGCACGAGAAAATGGGGTGGTTATGTGCCGTGGACCAGGTAGTAATTCTAAGTTTATGGTGTCAGAAGTTTACACTGTTCCAAAGATATAAGTTGATTTATTCTTTGTGGCCAAGTAGGTCACATCTGACCCAGATAGGGAACAAAGATATTTTGATATCGCTCTTTGTGCTTTTGGGATATAGGATGGCAGATAATACCTCATAATTCAAGTCCTTTGAAAAGCCACTGACAAATAATAAGGATTTAAAAAATCGGTGACTACAAGGAATTTGCTTGTCTCTGCTGAACTCATTGTTAGCGCAGTTACAAATGGAGGTATATAAAGCATCCACTATGAGCTAGTAAAAACTCATTCCCTTGGCACAGTTAAGTAGTGCTTTCATTCCCATGTATTTAAGAAATACACTCCCTGGCTTTTGGGGGTAGATATATGTACCCATTACACGAGGTCAGTTGATGTCAATGTAGGTACAAAGAAACCCACTGAACTGGTCCTTTGGTGGATGAAAACATATTGTAACTCATAGTGATCATTCGACCTAGGAAAACAAAAAAAAAATCCAGACACATTATAGGAATAGCTATACCAGTCTATTGACCAGTTATCATCCTACGTCACTTCTTTTGTTGCCTGCGAATCGTTACGGCCCATAGTTTAAACCAAGGGGGTGAAACCCATTCAAAACCCAGTCGTCCGTGCGGGCGCTGACATTTTGAATATTGCACGGAATAATAATAGGTTGCGATACAACAATCCACCAAAATATCAGTTGTTGGTGTTGGGTGCTATTGGGTGGTTAAATTTTTCCTACCCATGGCCACACAACGAATGAAAGACACATCAGTCGTCTGATGTAAAAAACCGCCTCAATGAGTACATCTTTTCACCTAAGAGCGGCATTGACATTATGAGAAAAAAAGAGTATCTGAGCACAATGAGCCAAGTTTACATATATGACACCGGCCACCTCAACATATACATTAATTTGTTCCAGATACCGATAGGTATATGCAAAGCGGCACCCACAGCATATGGAAGAAGCGGAGGCAAGCCATTGTCTATTGGTGGTACTCTAGTTTTTCTTTGTGGTCGGCAAAACATGCGAGACGGTGCATTTCTAAGATTACGTAACGTTTTGCCTCTCTATATATATAGAAACTCTTTGATTAAAACGCTAACCAAATACAATTGCCCAGGGTGTAACAGTCAGGCCGAACCTATTTCAGATACCAGGGCCCTAACTTTACAAAACATTGCTGTTAAGCTGCGGTCTATAGTGATTTATCACTCAAGAGACGGGATCCATGGCTAAATAATTACAAATCAGAGATCACGAGTATCAAATTATCTAAGTAAAACATTACGTTGTTTTAATTTGTTAAATTAACACTACACATATCCTCCGACGTAATTCAAAGTCCACAGTTAGCATTGCAGCCTTCGCTAGTATGATATAGATGTATAGGATTAGCACGGGTGTACCCAAGTCTGAGGACCTCGGGATGCGGTCGGGGTGCGGAGGACAACGGATATAGTAAAGAAGAGGCTGATTTGTATAACCTTTGTAGGCAGGAGACTTGGAGTGAAGAGTTATAAGTGTGCGCTTCCGGATAAAATTGTGAATTTTTACACACACGTACTATGATATGTGTCTGGTTACAAGGATTCCAAAACGGTATAGTTTACACGTATCTATGGCGGATAGTTTCCGGAGTTACGGAGTAAAAAAACTGTAAATGTGAAACAGTCAAGGTGGTGTGTACAGGGGTCAAAAAGTTAAAGTGCTTTGATTCAGTAATATGTGGTGCAACATGTTCCTAGCTTAAAGGATTGAAATAAGGAATAGTTGCCTTTTTGTTGTGCTTAGTTTTCACGTATCCAACAAAAATAGGTCACCGGTCAATAGAATCAATAGCTGCCAAAGCTGGTACTTTAGTCGCCATTTGGTTAAAACCCAGACCCGTAAGGTAGTCAAACTATTCATATATTTCATTCTAGAACTAAAGCAACAATGTGAACCACATTTTACAAAATTGGAGCAACTTTTAAGTTTGAACCCCTTACAAACTAAATTGCTTTTTGTGACCATTTTATCGTTTTTACCCCATAATTCCAACCTATAATGTCACAGTAGTTTAAACCATACCTTTTTGGAATCCTTGTAACCAGAAAAGCATCATGGTGGGTTTTCACACACAATCGGAACATTTAAAAATACCTGTGAACCTTGAAATCCACGCTGGGGGCCATGAAAGGGTGTGGCAAGTGCTTCCATCAATTTTTTTGATTATCAATGTACCTCTAAATACAAGGATTTAAAAAAATCCCAAGTTGTGATTAGGGACCAATCAATTTTAGATTGAAAATTAAAATCTTATAGATTATAATTTAATCATAAGATTTAAAATCTAAAAATGATTGGTCCCTAATCACAATCTTTAGGATTTATTTAAATCCGTGATTAGAGTGTATGAAAAAGTATTGTGTACCAAAATTTCACAATTAGCCAGATGCCACACTCACATCATGATCTGTGCACTACAGTCCCTCACTATGGCAAACCTCCGGGGTGCCGCACGCTGGGTACGCGTTGGTGGTTTAGGTCTAATGTACTCGCCAGCAGTAGCAACCTTTCATGCTGAATGGTACTCAGAAGATCCCTGAAATGAAAAGATCACATTACTTCATTTGTAAAGGAGGGGGTTTATGGTTATAGCGTTTTTTTACCTATGGTACAAAACAGGGCCAAGTCAACTATCGTGGGGAAATTGTAGGGTGTATAATTATTTAGGTCCCAAATTGCATCATAATAGCAGGCGAGTAATTTGTACCGGTGTCTCAAAAAAAGGAAACCTCAAAGCGATTCTATTTCAAGCTATTCTCACGAAGTGAAAAGAGTAATAAACCATACATATTTTGCAACTGAAAAGGGCCCAGGGTCAGGTTTCTGATACCGAAAAAATCTTTCAAATAGGTGCTATTGGACTGCGTTAGGGCCGATTGGAAAAGTATACAACTTTTTTATCCACGGATTTACTGTTTCAGTAGTCTTAGACATATCCAAGACTCCTTCGATTTGGTTATGGTTTTGTTGGTGTTTGTGCGACAATGTCAGTTCTGATATGGAAACGTTTTAGTTTCAGTTATTAGAAATTGGAAGATCTTGCCCCATTCTTCTTTACTGCGTTGCTCGCAACCCCTCCCCCTGGGGAAGTTGGCTGCCTCTAAGATTGAAGCAGCTTGCGTCTTGCGTCCTCTTTCCATTTCAATAATGTATTCTAATCATTCTGTCGTGGGAGCTTGCAGATGGCAGAGGTTAATCTGTGTGAAGATCCCCAGATGAATCTCTAGACTTCACCCAAGGGAGACATTATAAACAGTGAAGTGTACGTACAGGAACCAAACATCAAACTTGCCAGAACTTCACAATAGAATAACCGCTACCTTTGCAAGCATCCGACGGAAAAGAATGATCAGAAGTCGATTATTGAAATGGAAAAGAGAGCGCAAGCCTCTAACTGTCTTCATGGTCTTATGGCAGAGCAGCGCAGTAAAGAAGAATGAGGCAAGATCAGAACTGATCCTTTGTCGCAAAAACAAAAGAAACCATAAACATAAGAATGTGCTTGGAGAAGGTGTATTGTCTAAAGACAGCTCAGACAGTAACAATCCGTGGATAAACTGAAAAAGTGGTACAAAATTTTCATTCGTGCATAACTCGGTCAATGTGTGTCCTTTTGGAAGGATTTTTGCAGTATCGGAAACGTAATAAAACGCACTTTTCAGATGTGTATTAGTTTGTATGGTTAACTCTTTTCTCTTCGTGAAATAGAGGGCGCTTTGAGGGTTTCCTTTGTTTGAGACACTCGGTATCTACTTATAGTTTTGGAATGAATATCCAACGTGTCTTTATTTTCAGGATTTTTCTGCTCTTCTTTGATTTCAAAATATGGCGTCAGAGCAGTTATAATGGTGGGCGGTGCAGTCAGTAGCATTGCGATCTTCACTGCAGTATTTGCCGCCAATGTGCCGCATCTGGCCATCAGCTTAAGTATAGTCGGTAATGTGGAGATTCTGCAAATTGATTATAGATCGTAATGGTACATCAAATACTTGGACAAGACACATGAAATTTTCCCTTATGCTTATATTTGCCTTTGAAACACAGCGTGATAATCATTTGTAAGTGAGATATTTTGTTTTTGAGGCAAAGTTTAGCGTAACAGTTATTTACAAAACACCAAAAAATTTAGGTAAATGTTGTATTTGGAATGAATCTGGCCCAAAATGGCCATAATTTTCAGATTTTTTCTGTTGTAATTTGGTTATAAAATTTTGATGATCGGTTTCTATAGTAATGGCAACTTTTATTAACACAAAAAGCAGCAATCGTTTTTTAAGGATTTTTGAGCTGTTCGGCAGCATTACTAATTGCTTATCTCCACAGTGCAGGTGTCAAATTTATCAGGAATATTGATTTGGCAATCTCATTTTCAAGTCATAAATTCGCTACTGGGAGCAAGTTAACTATGTTACTTTGTGTATGCAGTGTATATTTTCCCCGTTGACTAAGTCTGTATAATTGTATTATGCATTTGCAGACTCCGAAATACAAAATATACCGAATATTTGGTATGTTTGGACTGATTGCAGTGGCGGATCCAGGATTTTTGGAACGAGGGGGCGTGGAATTTGCTGCCAATAACACAGCTACAATGGCACCGCAGTGCCAGGTTGTGTGTGCTGGAGGGGTGTCCCCTCCTGCGCTGTGGCAGGGGGAGTGCTGCAGGGGGTACCCCTTCCCGAATTGAGCGTCGAAAAACTAAACTTGGATTATCAATTGGAAATGCAAGTTTTTTTCTTGAAAATCTTATCGAATGAAAATCTTGGATTATTGACCCAAAAACCCGAATTTTTTAACATCGAGTGTTCTTTACTCTCTAAATGTAAACGAGTGAAAATTTCACTCCCCAAAAGAATCAAACTCGTGTAAACCACTCCAAAATGATTGGTTTGAGTGGTTTGTACTTAAAAAGAGCGAATTTCCACTCAAATAGAAGGAAAGTCAATACAATAAGAGTGGATTTCCACTCGTTTTTCGTGTTGTTCTTCGTTTAACTCCTCAAACGAGTGGAAATCCATTCTACCGGCTCGTATTGACCATTTCTCTTCTATATTTTATATGAAATTTGTCTTGATAAAGATACAGCTTAAATCATCGAGTTTTTATACCATCTTGATTTTTTGCTTAAATCAAACGATTTTCCTGAGCTTTTATTATACTCTGACAGCTTTTGACGTATAGACAGCATTTTCTGAGTGCTTTTAGCAATTAAAAATTCATTACCAATATTTTATGTAAATATTAATTATATGGTTTGTAATTTTCTTAAAAGCTTTATTTTAAAGAGCTTTATCTCACGATGCAGTTCGTATGTATGTGGATGGCTCAGTTTTCAAGTTATGGCCCTTTAGTAAAGGCCCCACCCGCTACGGGCGAGCGGCCCATCGTTCTGCCTCATAATTTACCATTATAAACCCTTTCAGCTTTTTTTCAAAATCCACTTTTTCATGCCTGTACACATGGAAAATCTGCTCATGATTTAAAAAAATAAAGGCCAATCGGCACCAGTCTTGAGCAGTCCAGGGCCCTGTTTTATAAAAGTTAAGATTAATCTTAAGTGAATTTAAGAAGAATCATTCTTCGTAAGTCTCTAACACTTCCTAAGAGGAATTTGTAAGTAAAATTAATAAAATAGAACCTACTTATAAAAAGGGACTGGGATTGAACTTCATAAATCTCATCATACGAAAATTCTTTGAAATTCTTCTTAAATTGGCTTAAATGATTTAATAACTTCAGAAAAATAACTGTTAGGTTTCGCTTTTAATCTTAAAAGATTAATCTTTATGTGAAACAGGGCCCGGAAGTGGTTTTAAGCGTAATTTTGTCACGTGTACTCTCTAAAATGTAAACGAGTGAAAATTTCACTCCCTAAAAGAGTGCAACTCTTGTAAACCACTCCAAAATGAGTGGTTTGTACTTAAAAAGAGCTAATTTCCACTCAAATAGATTTTCCACTCAAATAGATTTCTTTCCTGACTATAATATCGATGAATTAGCAATGCACATTACAATTTGTAGCTATTTTCTCTTACAAAAATCACGCACACGCTTAATAATGAATAATCTGAACTTTTAGGATAAGCAATTTTAACACCTGACCCGTTTTCTTCTTAGGTTTTTTTTTTTCTTTTTTTCCCCTCTCCAACGAGGGGGCGTGCGCCGAGCACGCCCCTATGTAGATCCGCCAGTGGATTGTAATAACTTTATTCGTGTTTGTTCTGTGTTGACAAGCCCATTTTGTATACCACTGATAGACTTAAAAGCATTTTTAGGTTGAATTTTCATAAGCCGTGATTTTCAAAATATCATAATTCTGCTGTGAAAGTGTAAGCTACGTAATTGCAATAGTTATTATATACGCAAGCAAAAACTTGTCATGTCTATTTTAGGAAGATACGGTAGTCTGTTGGGTTTAGCGAAGTGTCAAACTTTTAAGTATAGAGTTACATCTTTGATATAAAGATCTTTGATATAAAGAAGTATTTAACATACCTTTTCGGACTAATGTGTGTGTACAAAGATACACAACAGTCACTGCAAAATTGGTGATAAAATGCACATCAGAATATAGCCAATGTCCGTACATGTAGCCATTTCGTTACATAAATTTGAATAATGGGGTAAGATGAGGGTGCTTTTATAGTGTTCTTCTTACCCCTATACATGGAACGCGTTAGGTCAAACTAGATATGACATTGTTTTAGTGTCCTCAATTTTGTGAATAAAATGTAAATAATATATAACCTTTGAGAAGATTTCTAGAAGGGAAAGTACCTAAAACTTGTTAAAGGTGGTTGTTCCGATTTATGTGTATTGTGTTCTCTACTTGATATGAGAGCCTGGCACTTGCACATACACCCCATCAAGTACCGTGGGAAACAAACTTGCGGTTTTGATGGTAGACGCAATAATGCATGTTGAAAGCCCTATTCAATACTGTGCTAATAAAAGTGGTTAACCACTAAAACGGCGGTTTTTGTTTATATCTTGGGAATGAAATGGATTCGAGGGCTCAAATTTCAGGACGACAATGAGAAAAATACGGCCTTTCATCTGATATCAAAATCGATACTACTTCCGGGTAAATCAGGGGGGTCCCAAAGACGATCGGAACACGCCCCTTTAACAGCATGAGAGTGAAAAATTAATCTCTACTTTAAATAAATAATTGCTAATAAATACATGTAGCATTGGGAAATTCAATTCCAAACAGTCTTGTGTCTCAGCTTTACTCCAGGTTTCAGCAGAAGGTAGAACCATAAAAACACCCTCGTTGAAGTAACCTGAGATCTTTGAACACAACCATCCTTTCCTTTATTGCTCTTTGTTGAACACTGCTTTTTTTATCATATTCCTCCCTGGCATCTTGGAGGCAGTGGGGAATAGGGGAAGGGTAAATGTCCCTCCACATTAGAGCGTTGTCCACACATTTTTTCCCTCAACAGACTTGTAAACTGTTACATTAGTTTCAGCGGTCAAATTCCCCAAATTTCCATGCATTTCATTATTATTGTCCCCCTGAGAGTGAGTCCCTCATTTCACGCACAACATAATAATTTCTGGTGCTTTCACTGAAAAATATTATATTGATTAGTTCAATGCATGATAATACATTCACTCTGATCTGTACAATATTCTTTTGTTTGAAAAAGGTTTTTAAATAATAAACTCCCACAATGATGCTACACGCCTTATACCTTTAGTTTCTTGAACATTCAGTTGAAACTGGCCCAAGTGGTATTTTATCATTTGTGTTCAACTGACCATATCTCCGCTTAGGGTCCATCAAATTGGATGGAATAAAAGCGAAGATTTAGCTTAGGATCTTGTCTAACAAATAAAGTCAAAATATCTGGCAAAAATGCACAGTTTATATTTTTATAATTTTTAGTTGATTGTATAGTTTTTATTGGGACAGTCTGTGTTTCTTAATAGTAGACATTTGCGACAGACCGAAACGTTGGAGCTAGTTTATTTCATCGTGAGTTAGGCTGATAATATGTGTTCTTCACGGGACCTATAGAAACCTGGTCGTCTTGAGCTCCTGACAACGTTCGCAAAAAAGAAGACTTATTATTACTGAAGAAGATTCCACGGATTTGTCAACTTTTAAGGGACAATGCTACCATTGAAAAAAAATAATCGTGGCGAAGAATAACGTTGTTGTACTGCACCTTTTAAGGTGTCTAAATATTCAAAAGAGTGGAACAGGACACTTCAAGTTTAGGCAGGTTAATAACCAAGAACATATGGTGTTGCTTATAGCTGATAAATGTATCTTGTGTAATTGTCATTAATCATAAAAATCGACCCAAACTTGAAATTGAATATGTGTGCACAGAGCTCAGGTTTCTGACCTTGAATACCCGTGATACCGTAATGGGAAATCGATGCACTTTCAATCATAGCATCAATTGGCATAGGCGCGACAGCGACACATACAGACAGGCTTCTATAGTACAACTTACTAAAAATCATTTATTACCTTGTCACATTGGATGATAACCATGGTTTTGTACTAATACGCCCACCGTAAAACTGTCTTTTTCCTTGAAACAACGACCTTTAGATTCCCACCTTTTATGGATGGGGTGGCGCAAATGCATAAGAGACAAAGCCTAACTTTCTACATCTTCCAGAAGGTATCGGAATGCGTGCCTTCTTGCGTGGAAAGTTAACATTAGGTCCTGCATGCGGGCCGCATCAATGAAATCTAAAGGAACGTTGATCGGTTGAATGAAACTTAGAAATTGTCTGGTATTTAATGCTAACCAATATTGTTGTGTTCAAGGGTTTGCATCACCCAAAGGGTTGTCGCCCGGGGGGGGGGGGGGCTGGCATTTATTTCAAGGACTGGGAACGGCAATCACACCTTTGAATCGTCTCCTTTACCCGTGTTACTCCAATAAAAGATTGTGAGATGAAAAATCACCCACCATTCTCCAGAATTTCAATTTCAATTCCACGGCACAACGCCTTCGGTGCCGAGTGCATTTATTTTATTGCACTAGCCCTGGCCCTTAGCCAACATTGATACATTAAACTTGGCGATTGCATGAGAATTAGTATAAAAACAATTTGGCTAATGATGGACTATAAGACATAAGTATCAGGAAATTCAAGACCTTCATCGGACTTTCATTGCTAATTCCACATATGAGATAGCCCCGGTAATAATAGTACTTTTAGAGGACGAAAGAAATAGAGAGTGGAAACTTATGAATACTGGGATGCGACCTGTAGTAAGTAGGAATATTTAGTACGAAGACATAAAGAACCTTGCAAATCAGTTACAAAATGTTACTCATCTTCAACATTTCCATCCTTACACAGGTCACATACCCGATCCTGAGTACATCTATTTACGTCGTCTCTGTTCTATTTTAAAAATGACAAGAACACTCAATTTAGATATCTCAACGTCTATGACAATTAATTTTTAGCAACCAGAATATATTATTGGGACAGTCTGTAGTTCAATAGTAGAAATTTGCGACAGACAGAACTTTGGAGCTAGTTTATTCATCCCGGATTGTTATGCCTGCATAAGATGTGTCTTCAAGGGACATATAGAACCTTGTCGTCTTGACGTGCGGACAAACGTTTCGAAAAGAGACTTATTATCCTGAGAAGATTCCCACGGGATCTTCGTGCAACTTTAAGGGCCAAGTACCATTGTGAAAAAAAAATAATAGTGGCGAAGAATAATAGCTTGTAATGCAACCCTTTTAAGGGGTCTAAAATTCAAAAGAGTGGACAGACACTTCAGTTTAGCAAGGGTTAATTATACAAAGAACATTATGGTGTTGCTTATTAGCTGATAAATGTATCTTGTGTAATTGTCATTAATCATTAATCGACAAAATGAATTGAGATTATTTGTGCACAGAGACTAGTATTTCTGACCTTGACATACCCGTGATCCGTAATGGAAATCGATGCACTTTCAATAATTAGCATCATGGGCCTAGGCGCGACAGCGACACATGACAGACAGGGCTTCTAGTACAAATTACTAAAAATCATTATTACCTTGTCACATTTTTATGTACCAAGGTGTTTGATATATCCTCCCACCGTAAAACTGTCTTTTTCCTTGAAAACAACGACCTTTAGATTCCACTTTTATGCGGGTGCAGATGCATACGCGCATAATGACTAAACTTTCTACATCTTCCAGAAGGTATCGAGAATGCGTGCTTCTGCGTGAAAGTTAAGCATTAGTCTCATGCACTGCTGGGCCGCATAACCTGAAATCTAAAGGACTTGATCTGTGAATCTTAGAATGTCTGTATTAATTGGCTAACCAATTTGTTGTGTTCAAGGGTTGCCCATCAACCAAAGGTGACCGGGGGGGGGGGGCTGGCATATTCAAGACTGGTGAACGGCAACCACAATTTGGAATGTTCATAATTTTAACCGTGTTACTCCAATAAAGCTTGTGAGATGAAAAATGCACAACATTTCAGAATTATCATTTCAATTTCCACAGGGCACAACGCTTCGGTGCCCGAGTGCATTTATTTATGCATAAAGGCCCTTGGACCTAGCCAAAACATGATACATAACTTGGCGAGCATGAGAATAGAGTATAAACAATTTTGCTATATGATGGACTATAAGAATTTAATATCAGGAAAATCAAGACCTTTCAGGGACTTTTCATTGAATAATACACATAGGAGATAGACGGTATAATAGAACTTGAGGAAGAAATAAGAGAGTTGACTTATGAACACTGGGATGCGACCTGTAGTAAGTAGGAATATATTTAGTACGACGATTAAAGAACCTGCAAATCAGTACAAATGCGTACTCATCTAAAACATTCCATCCTTACAAGGTAACATACCGATCATGAAAATCTATTTTTACGTAGTCTCCCGGTTTCTATTTTAAAAACATGACAAGAAACATCTCAAAATTTAAGATATATCAACGTCTATGACAATTATTTTGCAACAAGAATTATTTCTCGGTGTCAACTGACTCTTATAGTTACAATAAGATATTATAGTCAGTGTGTTTACATCTGCAAACCAGTTTGTTGATGCGTATCGTAAATCTTGTTTGAAGAATCAATAAACTGAGCTTCCATTACCGACACCCTGACTAAACCAGACATGGCCAAAGCCGTACTTAAAAAGATTTTTAGGAATGTAGCCCAGTTATTGAGCTCTTTATCCAAGTAAAATAACATGCAACTAGTTTTCTTAGGGTAACGAGAATCAATCCATAATTATAAGTTGACGCCAAAATTCACCCCCACAGGGAAGAATTGATGCACCAAAGATGGGATATCTACCACATTCACCAAGACTGCATTATTTGTAGTATTTCGCCGAGACCTGCCAAACAAAATATTTAAGGCTTTATAATGGACCTTTTCAAGCAACATAATGCTTGTAACCCCATATTCTGACCCATATAGCAGAATTGGTAATCTTGATCAAATATTGTAAAGTATGAGTTCAAAGGCAATGACAATTTTTTTCATAGATAGCCCGAGTGTATTCAAAGCTTTTGTTGCTTGAGAAAGCCAGTGCTTTTGTGGCTTTCCCCAGGCATTTACTGTAGATAGTTGAAGCCAGGTATTTATATGATGAAACGATTCAATGGTTATTATAATAATGCATGTCTCGCACTCGATAAAAGACATCCATTGCGAAAAACCACCCCCCCCCCCCCCCTTGATCTGCGTTTACTGATGTTTACATCATTTTCCCAATTGTCACAAAAATCTTGTAGAGATTTGATATGCGTTCTTAATCCACCGACTGTATCGCCATGATAACAACTATGTCATCAGCAAAAAAAGAGAGTTTAGTCCGTGGTTTTCTGGAAATATGCATTCCGTGAACATCATTTGCATCCAATTAATTCGAAAGTTCCGAAATAAACACAGTAAATTGAATGGGGCCTGACTAACACCCTGTTTGAGTCGAATTTTACAATTCACAAAATAAGATACGAGGTTACCTTGACGTACACAAGCTTGACCATTTTCATTTAAAACTATGAGCATGTTTTTCATTTTACCCGTATCCGATGGAGACAAGCTTTTTAATGAGCAAATTTCTAGAAACATGTCAAAGGCTTGTTTAAAATCAACAAAAATCCAGGAGCATTTACCTCTGGACGGGTAAGTCTTTTTGAATCACTGAATATAAGGAACAAATTTAGGTTACGGCTAGAGAAAACCCTTGCGCAATCCTGCTTGATTTTTGGGATTTTCTCGTTTACCTAACACCAGGCGTTCATCTTGAATTAAGGATGATGTAAAAATTTTCCCAAAGCATCAAGCAGTGTAATAGGTCTATAATTCCATGGCGTTTTTGTGGGACCTTTTTTGTGTATAGGAACTATGATACCTTTTGTCTATGCCGTAGGAAAAAGTCCATGATCAAACAAAATAAGTGAACAGCTCATGAATAACTTAATAATGCCATTGGTGCATTTTTAAATTACCTCAATAGGCGTCCACAAGCCGCGTGATTTGTTTGGTCAGCGACTTATGGCAATAATAATTTCATTTCATGCCAATAGGATGATTCAGACGTCCATCGGTACGTTATCAAAACATCTGTATCTGAGTTTGAAGTAACCGGTCAGAATTATCACTTTCTCCAGTTTTACACTCCATCATTGCTCTGATTATCTTCTATTATTTCAGGATCAAAAAGTGAGCTCAAAATATTTAACCCAGTCATCCAAAACTCAAAGGAAGGTGTTTGCTCACCTGTTTTGCTTGGATGGTCGTAATATGTGTTTCACCGTTTCCCAAAATTTGTGTGAGTCTTTATGTAATTCCAGTGTGAACGATGTTTGTGATAATGTGTTTTTCTGTTGCCAAAAGTGATTTTATCTTGTGTTTTGATATTTTATATCTTTCATAATCAATCATGTAATTTGTTGACGAATTTTCGTAACAATGACAGATTTTAATTTTCAAAATGAATGACAATTCGCGATCAAAACCAATTATTCAAGGTAATTATAACACGGTCATAACCATGGTGAGGCTTAACCAGCATACGGTGAGCAGAGGATTGGAGTGCATGTACAATCATTCAATTGAAGTATTTTTTAATATTGTTTTGATGGTTTCTTTAGCAGCTGATAGTAATTGTTGACACCGTCTGAGTCATACGAGTCGTTAAAAATCGCACTGTAATTTGCTTACCATTTGTACCTTGTATATGTATAGTGTTAATTACACTCTGCACACGGTGTTTTGTTTTGTTTGTATTAAAACATGAATTTAGTGACCAAACATAAAGGGGATGGTTGATGTCAACTCATTGCACCCACGTCAAAAAACTAATAATGCTGTTGAAAAGGGTTTGATACACCAATACATATCAACAACACTAGAGCCCATTGGCCCGATAAAAGTGTATCACTTTAGAAAAATCTTTTGCACTGCTACCATTTAATTAAATGAATATTAAAAAGTTTAAAACGCTAAGTAATTACGACCCAAAGTATGTACGACGGACTCTTTGGAGACACGGCTTTTCACAAAAAAGTCGTCAGCATACACCATCATGTATCACTAATATAATCACCACTGTCATTTTCAATATAATCTGGTTCTTCCCCTTGCGAGCATTAAGGGCGCCACACAAAACATAATCTTGCACTATGGGTACAAAGTATACTATATAGAATGTTCCTCCAAAGTTCAGATTAACCTTAGATATAACCAGGCGCGTAACCAGACATGAGCCTCCGGAGGGGGCAAGATCAAAGACGTTTCCCATTTTTTTCGGCTCGCTTCGTTCGAAGGGTGACCCATATTTTTTTCTGACGGTTCGAAATTCTGAGAGCAGGGGTGGGGCCGCCACTTTCGAACCTGAGCAACCACACAACACACATTTTTCTCCTTCACTTTCCTTATCACTCCCTTCCCTGTTCTTATGCTCTTTTCCCTCTTTTCCTCCTTTCTTATCTCTTTTCCCTTCTCCTTCCCCTTTTCTTCTCTCTTTCCCTTCTCCTTCCTTTTCCTTCTCTTCTCCCTCTCTTCCCCTTCTTCTCCCTTCTTATCGTCCCAGTTTTTAGCTTCTCCGTCCCCATTAGTAGTTGTCAGGGGTGGGGCAGTCTGCCCCCCCTGCCCCCGCTGGTTACGACACTGGATCATATAACAGTATGGCGAGTTGAGGTCACAGGAGGAAATAAATATTGCCCAAAAGTATATCCTTGTATAGACCAAAAAGTGCTACTCAGGTGAAGGAAAAACATTCTCTTGGATAACACAATTTTAATAATACCACGAGTGATTTCATTCCTGGCCAAAGACCATGACCCACCTGATGTTTACGGCCTACACGAGGTTTCTTGATGGACGGATACCAATGTAGAACCCGGTATAAAAAATTTCATATCATTTAAATCATTTGTCCATGTTCTACAAAACACACAATAATCAATTTAAACATTATTGAATGAATCAACCCTATCACATTTCCATGCCAATGAAGTTCAAAAGCTTTTTTGGAAACATGATTTAAAACTGGTTTCAAAAGACCATGGGCAGAACCCTATTTCATAACAACCTCCTGTCATTTCATCATTATTCAAACACAGATACATTTCCACCGTTGTCTGTGACGACCAATTTTATATCTGACAACAGCCTTTCTTGACAGTAATCGTTGATTTCATTTCTCTTCTCACGTAAAATTCTTGAACATTCGGTATTCTTACAATAATCTGTATCACAAAGATATACTGCCTTCAAACTTTTTGCTTGGCTTAGACGGTTTCCTTATCTTTATACGTTGCACACATGACCGACTAGTGGTTTACTGCCATTTGCAATGGACCATTTGGGTTACGGGTGCCCTTTCTATTTCAATGTCATGCCGCATTTAGATTCATCTGGTCTTGTACTAATGCTTTTAAATTTTACCTCAGTTGTTGCCAGTTTCATTTCTTCTTGTGGGACTCAGAAAAATTAAATTATTTCTCTTATTTCGGTCCTCCAAATCGTTCACCTGCCTATGCAAGCTTCTATCGCGTCTTCAGAGTTTGTAGTCTCGTTCCCAGTACTTGATGGGTCTCCCTACGGGCACGTATAAGCTCGTATACTGCGAATAATCACCAACAAGTCTGGTGGAGTTCTCACAGGCTCGTCGATATTGGTATTCAGGGCGTTAGCCAGGGGGGGGGGGGGGCGGGGGCGTGCGGACGCACCCTCCCCCCCCAAAATGAAAAAGGCGCGTGTCATTTGAAAGGTCGCTTTGTGTGTTAAAGGTCCATGGCCCGATCGCTAATAGCCTCGTCCCCAGAAGCCAGGGATTTACCGGAAGTGGCAACATTTTGTATCAGAAGAAAGCTACTATTTTTTTCCATTTTACCCTGTAAAGCTTAGGGCCAAAGGATGTTTGGTTTGGAAGTAATGAGCGAAATGTACCCCAATTTGGTCGACCATATTAATTTTACACAGTAACTCTATGGGGCTTACGACAATCAGTTTTTTGCTCTCACATGAAAACGCATTGATATATCGGCGCGAAACTTTACCAGGTGGGGTTTTTGGGGAAGGCCAAATCTATCAAGATGAAAACTTCAATCCTTAAATCGGCCATCCCCCTTGAAAGTTGCCGGTTTCCTAAATTAGTTGTTGTAAGGGTGTCCTGCATGGTATCTTAATGGAATGAAGCATGGTAATTGTTTATTTAATGTTTTGGCAACGCTGCGATGAGGTTATATACCAACCCCAACCACTTGAGAAAAACAGTACAATCGATGTACAAAATGGGATGTACAGTTACATGGAATAGGGTGGCTTCAAATGTGCACAAACATGCAAAATTATTTGAAAGCATGTTTCTGTTTTATTCAGCACATATTCCGAAAAAGACATTTTTTTCTTAATAGTCAAGTAATTGGGCTTCAATATTTATCTTGAGAATAAAGCCGTGCAGCCATGCCTCATGTAACACACATCTACCTCTTTCTACATGCCTACCCCAACTGATCCAGAAATCGATTACGTAGCGCATTAAACGTTGTTTCTGACCGGCTCTCGCCAATCACAAACGCGGAAAACTCCTAATGATGGTGTGAACAAGGGTTTAAATGGTCTATAGGGGTCACCAAAAACTTGACATCAAAATTGTATACAGAACTGCAAGCTAAAAAGAAATAAAATAATCTTCTGCTTCATATGACCAGAGCAATAATTTACACAGTTTACAAAATACTTAGACTCTGGATATTTTTTGACCCAGGATGACGTGTCTTATCAGGGCTGTAGACGTGTAATAAAGGTTGGAACTAGGACGAACTATACTTTTTTAATGAGACACATACATTGGTGGCCATTTTAAACACAATTTGACTTGATTTCAATTACCCCTGTACTATTCCCTACCCCCTTATTTTACAAGTTCCCCCACAATTGTCCCAGAGGTTGGACCATACCCGCATACGTGTATTGATGGCTTACTGTATTTTGCTTAACGAAACAGGCTCAGTGCACCATTTGATCCGTTGCTACATATTCTACGGAATAAAAGCGGTACACCAATGTACACTGAGCTTTTTCGTTCGTGTGACAAAATACAGTGAAACCTTATAAATATTATCGTTTACGAGGGGTCCTTTTAAATGTTTCCAAATAAAACATATGCTCTAGATATATCATTGTATCTTATTGTATATTCGCTTATAGGATTTGCTAACGGTTTTTGTGGAATCCCGAGCATCATAGCACTCACGTGGTACTTTCAGGAGAATTGTGCCTTAGCTAATGGTATTTCAACGTGTGTGTGCTTCGGTATGATGAATGCCACCAATACTGAACTATAGTAGAAACATAGGTGGCCGAGGAACCTTGTTCATTTTGTCAGGTTCAGTTTCAACTGTGTCGTCGCAGGAGCATGTATTCGATCGAAAAACAAGGAATATGAATACAAGTATTAAACTAAAGAAAAAATCAGGAAGATGGACAAGAAAAGAGATGCACAGAACAAGTGAAAGCATATGTTCATTCTACACGGTGAGATTTTCTTAGAATACCTCATTTACTTTGTACCAAGCAGCTATATCGCTATTTGCAACGGCCTGGGCGGCATGGCGTTATTTCTTGTACCAGATGTTAGAGTAAGGGATTTTCTCCCAAGGAAGAGCGCACTTTTGTCAACAATGGGGGCGGCATAGGAACCATCATTGAAGAGTTGCACATAGACCGTTTATCGATCTCCAAATACTGTCGACAGAAAACTTGTTGTCCTGTTTATGCATCTTGTTTTTCTGCAATAAGCTCTTTATGATCCTTTCGTGAACTCGTACGCAGTGCTTAGTATCTCGTCAGTTAATGTGGGTCTAACAACGGGGGCACTTTACCCAATGGCACTTGTCCTCACCAAAGAAATAGTTGAAGATCAAACGCTTATTCCAGCTATTGCTGGATGCAGTGCTTATTGGTGTTGCCAAAGTCGCGTGGACCACTGGCAGGTGAGTAGTTTGCCAGATTTCAGTTGTAATAACGAAATATGCATTTTAAACAGCTACTAACGAACAAATCCGAAACGATTACAATTTTACAAATCATTATTTTCAAAATGATTACCGAAGCATCATGTTTGTCAACAAATATGATGGCGAACAAAGACGCAAATACAAGCATTTGGAAAGTTTTATACTGGTATGATCTATGGTTTTAGCCTGACCAAATCTAGGTCGGCCAGTTCGGATCTTTCATGCCTATGAGGCTTTAATGTAAGTGTAGACAATATGTCTCTGAATCAATAGTGTCATGATCTCGCCCAAATTTACCGTAAGCAACAGACTGAAAATTAAATGTAGCCATAGGTATAATCAGACTGAAATTTTGAAGAAATCTAAAATATGACGTCAAACATTACTCATTCTTGCTTGACATGAACCCTAATAAAAAAGATGTTTCTGAATGATAGTACATTGTTTTAATCACAAAAAATAAAGAAACTTTTTCCAATTACAGGTTTTTATTTGTGCCACAGAGAGTTTTACAGCGGCCTTCTTGACAATGGGTGGAATAATTCTGACATCTGCCGTTTTTACTTTTAGGAATAAAATAATAAGAGGTGTGAATTGCAATAAAGGGACTTTTGAGAAAGCATAAAACCATGGACGACGTATTTTTCAAAGGCAATCATCATCTTCAAGTGCTAATCTCATAACATTGGCTTGCCAAGCAAAAATGCTCTCATTCGTTTTTGTGCCAGATGAAAAAGAATATAAAGATAGAATGAACGTCCTCAACCAGACTGGTTAGCTCAACAGGACATTCTCTGAAGAAATGATTTGCTAAAAACAAGGAATTCTAAAAGCCTGTATATGATTAACATGGCTTTTTAAGTTTCTGTATTCGAAGATTAATACTATGTAGTGTTGGGATTACAATGCTTCTCATAATCGCTCATTCCACGTACGTAATGCGGAAGGTAGATAATGAATAGGACGATAAATGAACCCAAATAGCAGTATAAGGCGCTTGCAAGAAAAAGACTCTATAATTTCTCTTGCGTTATTTCCTTCCTCACTTCGGGAACCCCACACCCACCCCATTCTTGAGTAACTATGGCTATTATGATTGATAGCCTTTCTTCCAATAAAACAATGAAAATATAACATAGAGTAAATTATTATTTTATTTTTGTTTTGTTTTTCTGGCTAATTTTTAAATTTGGCGCTGAAAATCGGACTTAAAACGTTTTCTAATTTACTTACGATTTTATACTAGACATAAATTTGTAGAAACCATAAAATGAGATCGCGCTGTTCTTGCATTACATTACATGTCGTTAACGCCCACTACGACCTCCTTGCACTCACCGTGAAAAGATGAAGTGCAATACGCCACCTGAAATGCAAATATTTCATCATCGACCTTAGGGGAACAACTTGTTTACCTTATAAAAAAATTGCGTTCGTTAAATATTGTTAATTGTTGAATAAACACAAAACTGCTTCTCATGACACAATGGTAGGTCGAGTAAAATGAGGAACGTTTAACAAGAAGATCACTAACCTGATTCAGATCGGACTGCAAACGGCAGCCAAGAAGGAAAGAGAGAGAGAGAGCGCAAAACGACTAGCATCGTCACCACCGCCACAACCGAGCATAGGATTGGATTTTTACTATATACTAAGTTCGTCTGATGCATGTACTTTATGTGGGCTCCTCGATTTTGGGAAGTGGGTTGGTACATTTTGTGACCAATTGGCCTGACCGACTCAGATTCAGCAGCCTTTACGGAAGAAAGTACATATCCATGCACTTTATTCCGTAAAGTGATGAATTCGGATTCGGGTCAGGCAAAGTGGGGTCACAAAATGTACCAATCCCATATTTTTTAAGCTTTGTTTCAAGACCAAAATAATTGAAACAGCAAGCTGATAATTCATCCAGAAAGAAGATGTCTAAGCCTTTTATCGTATCAAGTACGACCACAGACAGTAAGACTCACACACGGACAGAGACAGAGACGCCGGGGAAGGTCATGAGCAGATCAGCTGCCAGATAATAAGTAGGGCATTGAAAAGACCCCGCCACACATCGAAACTCCCTACTATGTCCATTGTTCAGGAGTGCGCCTGGCTGCCCTCAGTGATTCTCTAAAAACGGATTGGTAGTAAGAGTGTTAATACAGGAAGTGAACCAACCCGCAGGACATCTTGTTAGACTAAAACTATACATTCCAGAGACAACTGTTAACGAAGTTTAAAAAAAAAAAAACAAAAAAAAAAAAAAAAAAAAACACTAGTAAATAGTCATCTCCGGCGTTCTTCCATTTTGTTTATTGGGTTGGGTTTAGCGTCAATGCTGCAAAATTTATACCAGAGCTAAGAAATTTATTCGTATTATTTGTTGCTGCAGCTGTATATCTTCACAATCACCACAAAATAACAGCATTCTAAGGTTTATTTCCAATTCCAATACTTTAGCTATCCGCATTTCTTTGATTCTGTATCTGTATGTCACTTACTATAGTCATCCTTGAACAGGAATACATTTTGTGTTAAATGACTATACCCGTAACCGCCGCCGTGCGTTTGAGCTTCGAATACGTGTATGGTCGACATGGATTCAATACTGAGCCCTGACTTTTACGCTTTACTGAATGACCTTATCTTTGTTAGCGTAAAACCACCAGGTTTGTGTGTGCGCCCATGACACGATTTGGCTTTGAAAGAAAAAAAAAAACTCCTGATGACACAAGCTACGTCTTGTTGTACAATCAGTCAGATTTGTTTTTCGGTTCAAGGACACTTTCTTTGCCTGCATTTTCATTAAATCTATTAGACATGTTTTTTGTAAACTTTGGTCAGTTACAGTCACAATGCCAAAGTCAACTTCAAAAGATTCCACAGGGGGGTAGGACATGCCAACCTAACAGAAACAGCAAATTCAAACCGGCATCAACTCCCGGGTGCTAGTCTATTTCAAAGACTTAATGGTAGGAGGGCGCTCTGACACATATCGAACGGTTACACACAGACTGACTAAAGACTTGGCCTGGTCCACGAATATTTAAATCTAAATGACCGTTATTGGAAATTACGGCTATTTTGCAGCGGGGTTAATCCACTAACCCCGACGGACTTTGAAGTCAATATTTTTTTCTTAATTTATCATGATATTACTAAAATTTTTTAAATTTGTATGTTTTTTAGTTTTTGGATTTTTTAATTTCACTGGGAACCGAGACTGCCATAGTAAATGCACGTAGCAGTCCCCAAATTACCGTTTGGAAATCCCCAATGCCCAAATCGAGCAGATCGTGTCCTACCCCCCCCCCCCCTGGATTCCAAGGATGCGGCAGTTGAGGGGGCGCAACCCTTAAAAAAAAAAATATTACCGGGTCGTAAGGTTTTCCACGGCTTTATACAACCTCGTCCTTGTCCACGTCGTATATTGAAACTGCTAAATGAACTAAATTGGCAAATTGTTGGGATAAGAACCTGGGTAATAGTTTGTGAACTCCACAAATATTTTATGGCATTTATGTTTTGCACACAGGCTCGTATTCAAAGATGGCGGTGATTATATTCGCTCTAGACATAAATCAGAAATCAAAATTTCTCATAAACATACGTCTTTGGATGAAGATTTTCAAAAAAAAAGAAAAATTAAAAAAACATAAAAATTTAAAGTGGGGGCATCTGATTTGTCCAAGAGTGTGCTGTTACTATAGCTGGACGGTAAACAGCCCGCCGCCATGGCCGGCCAATACGCTTCAGCGAGCAAAAAACAAACACGGGTAGATGTTTCAAAATTTCGGCCTTAGAAGGAAGAATTGGCCGGCTGCCTTTGTCATCAAATCCAAGATCACGTACATTCATTACTCAATAACCGGTTTACCTGAAGATAGATATTAGAACCCAATTCACATAGCAGTAACCTGTTTAACTGGTAGATGCTATTCAGCAGGTACCTGTTATAACTGACTCAATTTATACACTTATACCGTGCTATACAGCAGGTACCAGTGGAACGGGTTACTTTTCCTTAACGTATTGTGCCCGGGTCGTATTTTTCCAAAACGCCTGGACTTATTATAGTGAGGACTAGGACCCAGGTCAAACATCATCGTTTACCCCTCACTAACTCCACAACCAATGGTCGTAGGGGTAAAAACTATAAACATTTTTGAATCCTAATGATTATAATTTGGACAATATGGGCATACATTTCACATGATTGGGGCATTTTAAAAGTTTGACCCCTGTGTAAATCTTAAATTGCCCTATTTAAAAAGTGATAACCACAATTTGAGAGTACTACCTACCTAGCATTGATTTAGAGGGTCCTTTAAAAAACTACCAAAGGTGTCAAACCCTTTCTATAGTTGGAGGTAAACGAATTCCTTAAATAAGGCCCTTATATATTCAGCTCAGGACTGCTCTATTAGTAATGTTTCTCTTTACTCTAAATAATATTGACATACATTTATTTTAAAAGCCGTGGTTGGTATTCGAACCTGTATACCTGCATTATAAATCGAAGCTTTTATCAACCACTAGGCGAAGAGAATGTGGAAGATGATTAATTTAATCCTACATAAGCTTTACAGAATTTAGCGATAATACTATTGTGATATGATAGCACTGTAGGCAGTGTATACATTGAGTTAGTTATAACAGGTACCTGCTGAATAGCAATACTTTACCAGTTTACAGGTTCCTGCTATGTGAATTGGGTGGACCTTAAAGTATGAATATGTAGTAGTAGTAAAAACCAAAGTTTTAAATCCGGTTTGTCCCCGCTTCAACCGGGGGTGGCCGGATTCTCCTCACATTCGTAGCAATCGCCCTTACTCCCTCCTTCCACTTCGCCGATCCAACGCATCCCCCATCCTCAACCCAACCCTCCTACTCTCCTCCTCCACCTGTTTCCTCCTGTCCTCTTTGGTCGGACCCTCTTCCTCAAACCAAACACCTACAAACTCAAAGCCCTTTTAAACATGCCTCCTCATAATTCTCAGGACGTGCCCATCAATCTACACCAGTTCGCATTCGCCCGTCCGTCAGCCCGGCCTCTTCCAAACCCAACATCTGACATCAAAATCATCAGTCTTATTCCATATCCCATTTTCACACCACACATTGCCTTCACCATGCTCTCTCTGAAATTCAAAATCCCCATCTCCTTTTCCCTCAGGCCCATGTCTCACTCCCATACAGCATCACTGATCTCACACAAACTCTTGTACCCATCCTTTCATCTTCAAAGGATACTTCTCCCAAGTACAACTCTCCACATCCTACCTTCAACCACCATACCTTACTTGGCTGCACAGCGCCTAACATCCACCACCGCACTTATCCTGTCCCTAGGTATTGAAACTCCTTCCACTGTTTCCTCCTCGTCACCCCCCCCCCCCACAAGTTTTCCACCTCCTTCCCCACTCCCACAACTCCCTTCTTGCCCATCTTCAGCACACAAGTCTCTAGCCAAACTTGGGGTCACTTCTTCATCTTTGTGCATAATCTATGAATCCATTTCACATTTCTCACACCACACTGCGAATTGCCTCACCCTCTTTTCCACATATTTCACATGGGTCCACATTACTCACTGACACCTCCCCCTCCTTTTCCCCCCACTCACCATCACTTAAGTCTTCCCAAGGTTTACCTTAGGACCCATACTCTCAAAAGCCTCTCCCACTCCAAAACTTCTCCCTCAAACCCTCCATTGGGCAAACACAACGGCGACAGCACGAACCTGATGCACACCAACTTCACCTCAAACTCCTCAGACAACTCAGACCCTACTCTTAATCTGTTTTCTCCCTTCATTTACAGGCTCATCACCGCGCTAAACACCATTTTGGTATACTACTCTCTCATCGCCACTCCATCACTTTCCTCGGTACTCTTTCAAATGCCTTCTACAGGTCCCAACAAAGCCACATTAAGCTTCTTGCCTTGTGCTCGATATTCCTCTTGATCCTCCTCAGAATGAACACTTGAATCTATCGTTCCATCCCTGGCAGAAAACCAATTGCATCTCATCCACTTTCACTATCCTCCGAATTCTGTCTCTAGTACCCTCTCCAATTTTCATCGCATGATCCAACAACTTCACACACCTATACGCACCACAGGCTCATTGATCCCCTTTTCCCTTAAAAATGGAACTAACACAACCTGTGTTGTAATACCTTAAATTCTTCAAAAAAACTTCTCCTCCCTTACCCACAAGCACAAAATCCATCTCTGACGCGTTTCCCCACTGAACTGAAGGTCACTTTGCCTTTTGTCCTCTTTCTGAAACCACGTATTCGCTATAACACTCCTTCTAATCACAAAACTCTAACAGCATCATTCCTCAAGGTTTCATCTCTCCCCAAACCTGTACCCTCCGTGAACCCCCCAACCCATCGATCCCTTTGCCCACATGCACATTGGAAATCATCAACACAGAGAACTAATTCACCCACATTTTGCATATCCCATTCCTCTGCCATCTCATCAAAAAATGCTCCTTCTCTTCATGCTTTCTCCCGCTCGGCGAAACATAGCCGCATATGAGCCTCACGACCTCCTCTCAAAAGCCATACCACGTCATTCACCCTATCGCTCACTACTTCGCACCTCCACGACTTTCACACCGTCTTCCTTAACCAATACTCCCACTCCCCAAACCATCCTTATTTCCTGCCCACCACACTTATAATTTCTCCCATCAACTCCCACCATCCTAGGCCCTCCCCTCACCACCTCACTTCGTACACCACACACATCAACCTTCCTTTCCTTAACTCATCGCAAATCTCCACATCCTGCCCTCTCATGCTCCCTACATTCAGACTTCCAACCATCACCCCGAGCCGCTCGTCAGGTGTCAAGCCGTCATGATGAAGCACGCTTGCGCCGCCCGGGGTGATTCCTTTTCACTTTCTTCTTATGGTAGGGTAGGGGACACCCACCACCCCACCTTCGGGCTGGTTGGTGCCTTTGTATTGGTATTTGAGGATTTATTGGAGCGGTTTTTAAATCGGCCGGATGCCCTTCCTGAGTCGAACCACCGTTATCGGCGGTGGCCCAGCCTTTGGGGATTCCACCAGAGCAAGCAGCATGTAAAGCAGTGCTGGATGACCGCCTTTGCTCTCCAGAGCTGGCGCTATACAGTAGATTTTATTTTTAGTTCTACCCGGGTAACCAGCTACCTTCTCATCGGTTTCTTAACAAAAAACCTGATGGGGGGTGGTTTAGCGCTGACACCGGCCCTGGAACATGGTAGGACGCGTTACCAGGATACCAGTAGCATGGTTGATTCTTGTATTGGACTCTTATTATAAGTTTGCGGGCCAATTTTGGAAAGTTTAGAGTGGTGACGCACAGCATTATATCTATAGATATCTAGAGTACAGCATCCGCTTTATAAACCGTGGAAAAGGATCGCATTTTTGCCATCGGACGCCGTTTTGAGTATAAGGGGGAAATTGTGTTGCACTGTTTTGACATTTAATTGTCAGGTGTTTGGGAACACAGCTCAACGCCGTTTGGCCTAGACGTAATAGGAGAGTAAGGTTTAGGACCTTACTTAACATTCCCGAAATTTTTATGTATGCGAACAGGAGCGTTTCTTGCATATCAGCCGCATAATGATTTTTTTTTTTTTTTATATCCTACACCACACACACCTTGTGACTTTGTATTTATATCGGCACCTTTACGGCGTGTGACTTATAAATATCGTCGTGGGTTCTGCATTCTGTCGAATCAGCATAAAAAAAGCGACATTAAAATGATAACTCGTAGTTTTCTGAGGGAAAACGGCGTTTGAAAGTTTGATTGAGTACTTATGAATTGCGTGTTTTGGTTTTGTTGTTGTAATTAAAGGAAATAAGGAAAATGGCTATTTTTTTACGTGGTGTATTGTTAAATGACATGAATGGTTACTAACCTGACACATCTAAAATACCAAGAAACAACTTTCGATGGTGATTGACAGTTTGTCCAACCCCAAATGTTTGATTCGCTGTGTTCTTAGGAGTCGCAATAGTATGCGGACTGTATGAATTTATTGACTCTGTATGATCGACTCTGTTTATGAAACCCGTTGATTTGTATGATTTGTTATGTTGCGGATGCACTATGATGAGGATTAATAGCTACGGGTGTTTGGGTTGGTTTTTTTTTTTTTTAAATTGTTGGTTTTTTTTTACTATTTTAAAATGATGATTGCCGATGATGCTACCGATCGATAGGAATAAACGATGGGCGCACGGGGCCCCGGGGCCCAAGTGGTGATGGTTGTGTGGCAATAAGAACCGATTCTGTTGAAAATAAGGAAACATCGACTGACGACGACTAGTGTGCCTTGATCATTTCATTTAATTTGATTTGCCAGATTACAACATACATAAACAAAAATTATACAAGTTACTGAACTGCATCATCAAATATAAACATCCACATTGAAGGATGATGGTATAACACTGGTATTATAACACTCATAAAAAGTAGTGCACTTCAACTTTTGTATAAAAAAAAAAAAAAAACCATCTTTGCTGATCAGATAAGGCTGGTCACAAGCATCTCTTTCCCACCACTACAAATAACCAAAAACAAATAGGACAGAGTGCACCCTGGCAGGGAGGACAAAACAGCGATATAAAAATCACCTTTCAAAAGTGGCAACCTATAAGTTGCACCTCAAAAACAGCAAAAGCTTAAATGAGAACCACAACAACAACAAAAAACAAAGATTCATATAGCGACCAACACCAGGCAAGCCTCGCTAGGCGCTCACAAAAGTAAAAAAACCGAGCAGATGGGACCTAAGATTAATCATATTACTGAAACAATTAAGACAAAGCAATAATGAAAAAAACAGCGCTTCTAGACGCTGAAGATGAAATTATTACAATACAATATTACATAAAAACTTATCCAAGTATCGAATAACTAGTCTCAGAAGACAGCTTGAAATGGTAAACAGTTTGGCATTTTGAATGTGAGCAGGCAATCTATTCCACAAAGTGGGGCAGCGATTACAAAAAACGCCCTCTCGACGTAAAAAGATGTTGAAACCTCGCGACTGGGTGCTTTGGAGGAGCAGACGAGAGTTAGAACGAAGCGTGCGCTTCGGAACATGACCTTTGATGATCTCGGCGATTTGATAGAGGGCGCATTTACCATGAAGAGATTTAAAAGTGATGAGAAGAATTTTAATTTTCAAAAATTGATCCGGGGCTTTAATTGGAAGCCAGTGAAGATCACGACGAAGAGCGTTGATATTACAGTCTTTCTGCCACGTTTAGAAGACAAATAGCATGTTTGAAACGCGTTGAGCTTAAACGAGAGGGATGACAGAGAGGGCCATACAGAAGGGGAATTTATTGAATCCAGGCGCGAGGGGTAATAACGAAAGCGTGAACGATACGTTCGGCGGGTTGTCTGTCCAATATATCTCCGATTCTGACGATTTTGTGGATGGCAGGCAAGCAGAACGAATGTTATTTATATGAGTTGCGAGTGTCATATGCTTATCCCATCACGACGCCAAGATTTTTCGCTTTCTCGACAAAGCCGACAGCAGGAGTCTCCGATGATACAGATGGGACGGAAGGCGTTGTCTTTAGCAACGCTGCGAAGACATAGCACAATCTCAGTTAGTGTCGTGCTTGGTAGAAGAGTAGCAAGATAGTAGAAGATTGTAGAAGTAGAAGATGAGACGAAGATTTTTGATTAGATAGAGTAGAAGAGAGGAGAAGTAGGAAAGATGATAGAAAGGGATGAGTAGAAGCGAAGATGTGATGTGACGCAGTCAATGCAGGGTCCATGATTTTAATCCAACCGCACACATCTTGAAGGCTTTGCCACAGACGAGATGTTTGGTTTGGTCAAAAATCGAGGTACATTTGGGTGTCGTCGGCATAAAACATTGCATTGATGTTATCATGACTGGATATAACATCCTCCAGAGGTGAAAAGCGTAGACAGTGAAATCAAAAGGACCGCTGACCGATCCCTGGGGAACACCAGTAAAGCATATTAATTCCTGGATGACCTTTCGCCGACAAGAGACATATTGTTTGCGGACGGAGATGTAGCTCAAACAGACTTCAGGATACACCACATATGCCATAACGATCCCTCAGGCGCGTAAAAGAACATAATGGTCAACCGTATCGAAAGCGGCTGAGAGATCGAGAAGAACAAGCAGAACTTTTTTTCGGACTATCCAGTGCACGGAGTATGTCATTGTGGACACGATAGTATGCGTTTTCGGTGGAGAAATGTGTCTGTGACGCTGATTGTTTACTACCATTAGCCATTTATTCATGCATGAAGTTTGTAGCTGTGGCCACTGCTGTGCGCTCGACGACCTTCGAAAGAAATTTCAAGTTGGAAAAGGGCCTATAGTGTTAGGTTCCTACGGGAATCCTTTCCAACAGTTAAACCGAATAAACTACACAATAATAACTACACAATATACTCTGTAAATAATTTATTGACCACATAGTCGAGTGATTTCATCGAAGAACAGAATTATATTAACATAACAATGAATTAAAACCCAACTATTGACCATGCGCTATTTAAATTCGCGCTATTGTATAAAGTGTTATGCGATAAGGTCGGCCACGTTTGCCCATCACACATGCCATAGTAAAATACACATTATGAAAGCGCACGCGTGAAGGTGTTATATGACACTACTGTGCCGTCGCGATATCGCATAACACGTAACATATCCATATACACTAGCGCGAAATTCAAATAGCGCATGTCAGACAAAAATGTTTTTATTCATTTTTATGGTTAGTATTATTACGTTTTCCATGAATGAAACCAATCGATATGTGTCAATCTATTTTTTATCGCGTTCGTATAGTGTATAAGGTTATATTTTTGTACGGTTCGCCTTTAGGGTTAGAAGGTAGAGGGAAGGAGATTACTGGGCCAATCAAACTTTGATCCTAAGCAATTAACCAAACACAAAAATATCCACCATCAATACACACACCTTATAAACCCCAAACTACATCCACAAAACCCATCCACTCACACTAGAAACACACACGTTACACACCAAAAGAAATATCAACAAGTATTCCCACGTACACACAGAGCCGACTCAAAACTGAATAGTAACTAATACCCACACAGATGCACACACCTATAAAAAAACACCAATTACCCCAAAAAAAATTGAAGCCAATAAGATTTTAAAGTGCACTTTAGCCAAAGATGAAAAAACCTGGGGAGGTTGAACAAAAGTTGATTACGAATATCGGCAGGGAGTTCATCAAAGAAAGCAGGAAAATAAGATTTTAAAAACGGTAAATTTAAATGTATCAGTTACGGGCAGTATGAGAAAACGCAAAGAGTATCTGCTGGTGAGGAGTGACAGAGGATAAATGAAAAGATCAATGTCATACTTGCCATGCAGACATTTGATCACAAAGCGATAGTCAGATAGGTAAAACGCTCTCTCACCGAGGGAGATGAGGTCTAGCTGCTGAAGACGCTCACTATACTGAAGTTCACCCCTGGGTGCTGGAAGCACCTACGGTCCAAGCCCGTTTTTTTAATTTTTTCCAAAGAATTAATGTGACCAGTTTATTTTGTGGATAACCAAGAAGGAACGCCGCGCCGTATTCAAGAATTGGACGACACAGTGTCGTATTAAAGTCTGACCAAGAATTTTGGGATCATTGCAGCGGACCAGCCGCACAGTGATATGGAAACGAGGAGCTAGAGCGCGAGAAGTGACATTTTTTAATGATTACCCCATTTTAAATTAGACGTGATGATGAGTGAGACCGAAGTCCTGTGACTGTGAACAAACCAAGAGGTGAATGAGAATTTGCTTAGTGGGATCCAAGGCCAGGCACAATTTCGTCTGGATAACCTCTGACTTACCACTGGTCAGGGTTGAGCGACCATTTTGGTTGGATTGGACACCAGGGGACAATATTATTTGCGGATCATTTTGCATGATGTGAAATCAGTGACTGACGAAGGGGCATGTATAGAAGGGGTGTCATTCAGATACTGCGGGGAGAGGAATTTGAAAGGTAATTGGCAGATCTAATTCCAAATAAGTTAAATAGAGAGACCGAGCACAGAACCCTGAGGGACCCCCGATTTAACAGCCAAACCCACCCTGAAGACGGCACCACGAAAAATGCGCACTGAAACCGTCAAAAGAAAAGATGAAATCCAATGCCAAAGTGCGCCCGCAGATGCCATATTGGTGGAATTTAGACAGGAGAATTGGGTGAATAACTTTATCAAAAGCTGCTCCAGTCCAGAAAGATGACATCAACATCAGGTGTGGAACTTCATCAAGGATTTGAGCCCAGTGGTGGGAAACTTTTGCCAAGAGAGTTGTACATGGGCGGCCAGATATAAAAAACCATGTTGTTGAGGAGATATAAAAAAAAAAAAACGCCCGTCGGGTATACATGTAATCAACAATTGTTTCTTGTAACAACCGCTCAAGAGTTTATCTACAACTGAGCAACAAAGATTATGGTATTAGTAGTTTTTCACGCGATACAACCCATCACCAGATTGTGTATGCGCACAACATGGCCCTTCCAAGTCATGGAATGCCCTTCTTGAGAAGAAATGTTTAACAATAAGGGCAAGTGGCAAAGAACTGGAGCAGCAGTATGCTTAACATAGTTGAGGTAATGCCATCATGACACCGGTGCTGTCCCCGGTTTCAAGATTTAATCAATTTCAAACCTCACTGGATTGGTGGAAACACACATCAGAAGAAAAATCATGATTACCATTACACCAAGGTGTCAAATCGATGATTTTTGTTTGATTGATGATGATGATGATGATGATGATGATGCCGATGATGATTACGGCTGAGACGACGACCGACGACGACGATGGACGAGGACGATGTCTATGCATTGTGGGTATGCCTACAAAGAGTGGCAAAATTTGTATACCAACGACTTCCAGAAAGCGGTTTAAAAATGGGAAACCTCACTGTACATTAATGTTACTGTTCGTGTCACAGATAGCGTACACTGACCACGATGGACCTTACGAAATTCAGGAAAATTTACAACCTCTTACAAAATTGGGCCCATAATATCCTTAATTAGCTCGCCAATATGTTTTAAATCATTTTTGCAAGAAAAAAAACATAAATTTCAGGTTGTAAAACGTTAGAAGAACACAAACCTTGTACTGCATGTATATAAACATTAATAAATCGTATGCATATGCAAAACACAACTAGAATTTCAAGGTTCTCGGCTTTCGCGACTGCCGCTAAGAAAAAGAATATAGCCGTGGGCCGCTCTAGTGGACTGTGACCTTGGGAATATGACCTATGACCTCATCAACATATGAGGGATCCCCTTGGTTGCTTTTTTGCAAATTTTTGTTGTTTGAACTCAACTTTTGCAATCGAGGTGGTCCATTTAACAAAAAATAACATTTAGTGCACATACATTACACACGCACAACGGTTGCTAAGTGGTCCTCCAGCTATAGCTGGCGGCCCACAATAAATACATTCGATAGAACTGTTCAAAATTTGAGGCTCACCCTATTAGTTCCCAGCTTTTAACAAGTAATGTACACGCTCTAAAAGATATACCAAACTTGAAACAAATTAAACAGTTAAATGAGATAATATACTTCAATAGTAAAATCTACATCATCATCTAAACAATTTAGAGGGCAAAAACGCTTATACAAACAACTCCCAAATAAAAATATCCATTTCTCCTGAAAGGCGGGGTTTAAAATGGATGTATTAGTAAATTATTTAGTTTGCAGAATCCCCAAGTTAACATCAAAGAAAATCAATTTGAAGTTTGAAGATCAACTCCGTCGAAAAATTCTGGTGAAAACGGCATTACCCCATCCTTAAGTAAAAGCTTAGACCTTTGACTCAATCCCCACTGACCGACTTAATTGGTGGATGCTATTCCTGATTCAATCGTAAGTCCCAATTTGTTAAATTATTTTCCGTTTAAGAAGCATGGTGACTCGTTTATCCATTGACATTTGTTGTATATTTTAATTTCACTTTTAAGTTTTCCTAGTCAATACCTGGTACATTACACATTCTTCGCTGTCTTTCTGGTCTGGTCACTATTGTCGTTTTTGTAGACTATTGTATCGTTGTCTAGTAGCGTCTTATGGGAATTCCTTTATTATTAAATTAACATTAGGTTTGGTTACCGATTCAAGTTATCTTTTTGTTGCTCTTATTTGTCCATGGTTTCGGATTTGTGAATCATTAAAACGAAACTGACACTGAAAATTATGGTAGGCGAAATCTTAAGAACGGCGGTAAATCCGCTGTTCATGATGGCGGAAATTCATGTTACAGTATTCTAACAAAAAAAAAAGGTCTGTGGCAAGAGATTATTAGTCCTCCGGGCTCACGTCCGGGAACAATGGTGAACAATAAGGGCAATCGAGATCAGTTGACTCTTCACGCAACATTAGTTTGACGCTTATCCGTGGTCGTCTATGGAGCCCGGCCTATGATACCTGCCTTACTATGATACTTTCAAAACCGGTAGTCCGGCGGGAGCCACCAGTCCGGGGCTCCATCGACGATAACGGAATAAAGCGTGAATGAAAAATCTAATGTATGTGAAGAGTTTCAACTGAATCGATTTGGCCCTTTTGGTCAACTTTGTTCCCTGAATATGAGTACGCCGGACCATAATACTTCTACACCGGCTCAAATACGTGGTGGATATGTGGATTTTGGGTTTCCTCCCGGAAATCATTTTTTACCGAAATCCTATCCCACAATGGCCAACGTTAAATGTAAGGTAGATATGCATCACTCCATGCACGCTCCGTTTAGGCGCCTTCCTTTAGACTACGCGCACATTTTGGGGCAAAATTACAAAGGCAATCAAAGGAGTAATGTAATGGTAAAAATTTATGACAGCAGACGTTTTCCACAGTTATGACAGAAAATGACGTATGACACAAAACACCATAGAATATATATTGCGCTATTTTATTTATATAGAGTGCGCGTGTTGGTAAAATTTCGGTAAAGACTTAACATCGGTCGGAAAACCCAAACAATCCACGTATATGCAGAACCGGGCAAAGCCAGCCAGCAAGCAGTGGCCGATGTTTGAAGCCGCCCATAAATGGAGTCGAACAAATAGCAGTATGACTCTCTTAGCTCCCAGCGGAGCTCAAATAATTGCATAAAAAACGTAGTCCGTCGTCATCATTAATCGTCATCATACAAAAACATCACCAACCCACTGCAAGGTGAAGGTCTCTCCAAGGTGACACCACTCTGAGCTATTACATGTTCTTTTCATCCAGGGTCACACCAAGAATTTTGTAATTTCACTTCGACTAACTTTATGTCTTCTTTCGTGGGCGCCCGGCCCGTCTAGTGCCCATCTCTTGTATACATTCGGTAACCACTTTTGGTCCACCGTCAATCAGAGTTCTAGCTAGGTGACAAGCCAAAGGTCCACGTCTTTTGTTTTACAGTATGGATGACGTCCGTGACCTGTGTCATGCTTGGGATCCATCAGTGTTTTCGCTCTGTTTAGTAATTCCAAAGCAGCTCCTTTGCCATGCTGTGCTGAGCCACCTTCAACTTCTGCCCATTTTCTGAGTCATAGCCGTACGTCATGGCTGGGAGGACAATTTGGGATAGACTCCTGTTCAGACACATTTGCATGTTGCTCCGTATCACCGCATCAAAACCGGCGTATCTACCATTTATATGCTGATATGAGATTCATTTCACAACTGGGAATAGGCACAGGGCCTAACGTACGACAAGCTTCATTTTGATATTACGTTGACTGTGATGAAATTTTAGATATATTTATCTTTATTGGTGTTCCCACTAAGCCCAGAGTTAAGAAACGTTGCAGATCAACGATGGTATGTCCTCAATGAAGACTCCAAAATAAATGACCACATCCATAAAATTTCCAAGGGACAAAATCCCTGGGAATCTTTTACGTCTTGAAGGTAAATTTGGTCCAGCGTCAAGACGGACGGGCGTTTTCCCTTATTTCGGACCACAAACTGTATCCATTTTTGAAAAACTGAAGCTCTTTGGCATAAAGGTGCAACGAGAGATTTAGAGGCAGCCAAATAGTGTGTATAATAGGAATTTCAACAGATTAGACATCAATAGATTTTGACTTGTATTTCGCTACAGAAAGTATTGAAAAGAGTGAAAGAAAAAAAAAAAGATGCAGATTTTTGGAATTGCTTATATTTCAATGTAAAGCATAGGTGAATTTTGTATTTGCTCCTATACCGGGAAATTAGAAAATTCACATTTTTGTACCAAGAAACATTTCTCAGCTTAATCCTTTCGATGGGGATATTTTTGATGGAAAGCCTTAATAGGGGCGAAATCAATACTTTCGATTTTTTAGGGTCACTGATTGTGTGAAATCTCGCGTGCACCTTTAAAAGACGCTAGACGGACAGCAAACAGTTCAGCTTTCAAGCTCCGTTGGTCTCCAAAGTATTATAAATCATGGCAATATGTGAAAGCACAAATCACCATTTTGTAGATTTAAAAACTAGCTATAAACTATACTGTAAATAGCTCATGGTTACAACTGCTGGCCCATCTACCTCTCCATCTCTCCTTATATAAGGTTTTCACAACTCCCACCATCCTTGCCCCTCCCCTCTCCAACTCACTTCCTGTACACCACACACATCAACCTTCCTCTTCCTTAACTCTGCGCAAATCTCCACACCCTTCCCTCTCATGCTCCCTACATTCAGACTTCCAACCCTCACCCCGAGCCGCTCGTCATGTTTTAAGCCGTCATGATGCAAGCAACGCTTGCGCGGCCCGGGGTGATTCCTTTCACCTTTCTTCTTATGGTAGGTAGGTGACACCCACCCCAACCTTCGGGCTGGTTGGTGCCCTCTTGTATTTGTCTTCATGAGGATTTATTGGAGCGGTTTTTTAAATCGGCCGGATGCCCTTCCTGACGCCGAACCACCGTTATCGGCGGTGGCCCTAGCCTTTGGGGATTCCCCAGATGCAAGGCAGCATGTAAAGCAGTGCTGGATAACCGCCTTTAGCTCTCCAGAGCTGGCGCTCTTACAGGTAGATTTTATTTTTAGTTCTACCAGGGTAACCAGCTACCCTTCTCATCGGTTTTCTTAACAAAAAACCTGATGGGGGAGTCGGTTTAGCCGCCGACAACCCGGCCCTGGAACAGGTAGTACTGGTTACCAGGATACCAGTAGCATAGTTGATTCTTGTATTGGACTCTTATTATAAGTTTGCGGGCCAATTTTTGGAAAAGTTTAAGAAGTGGTGACGTCACAGCATTATATATATAGATATATATGAGCTACGCATCCGCTTTAATAAACACGTGGAAAAGGATCGCATTTTCGCCATCGGACGCCGTTTTGAGTATAAGGGGGAAATTGTGCACTGTTTTGACATTAATTGTCAGGTGTTTTGGGAACAACGCTCAACGCCGTTTTGGCCTAGAGTAATGTTTATGGACCTTAATTTAACATTCCCGAATTTGTTATGTATTCGACCCAGGAGCGTTCTTGAATATCAGCCGCATAATGATTTTTATATCCTACACCACAACACCTTGTGACTTTGTATATATCACCCCTTTACGGCGTGACTTATATCTATCGTCGTGGGTTCTGTATACTGTCGAATCAGCATAAATGCTAGTTCTGAGAAAACAGCGTTTGAAAATTTGAGTTACTTATGAATGAGTGTAATTAAATGAAATAAAAGGAAATGGCTATTTTAAGTGGTGTATGTTAAAGACATGAATGGTTACTAACTGACGACAGTATTAAAATACCAAGAAACAACTGTTTTCTTATTCAAAATGGCCACTGAAGGTGATTTGACAGTTTGTCAAAACCCAAATGTTTGATTCGCTGTGTTCTTAGGAGTCGAATACGTATTCGACTGCATGAAACCCGTTGATTTCTAATATTGGTATGGTGAAATTACTATAGCTACAGGTTTTTACTATTTTAAAACGATGATGCCATGAGCTACGATGATAAGAATAAAACGATGGCGGTTGATGGGTTGTGCAATAACGAGGAATTACGGAAACATCGAGCTTTGGACGACACAATGAGCTACTGATCATTTCTTTCATTTTATTGCCAGAATTAAAACATACAGAAACAACAATGAACAAGTACTAAACTGCCCATCAAAGATAAAACAATCCACTGACGGAGATGGTCATAACACTGTTATATATAAACACTCATAATAAAAGATGCACTATACAAACTTGTATAAAAAAAAAAAAAATCTGATCTATAAGGATGGTCACAAGCACTCTCTTTCCCAAACTTACAATAACAAACAAAGCAAAAATAGGACAGAGTGCACCCTGGCATGGAGGAGGACCAAACAGCGATTAAAAAAATCACGTTCAAAGTGGCCAACCTTATAAAGTATAAGTGCATCAAAACAGCAACAAGCTTAATGAGAACCACAACAACAACAACAACAACGCATTTAATAGCGCCCACACCAGCAAGTGCTCTAGGCGCTTCACAAACGTAAAACCGAGCAGAATGGACCTTAAGATTACATCATTTAATTAAACCATTACGACAAAGCAATAATTGAAAAACAACAGGCGCTTCTCAGATATGAAGATGAATATTACAATACCATATCAGTTAAAATCACTTATCAATCGAATAAATTTGTCTCAGACAGACGCTTGAGAATGGTACCATTCTTGGCATTTTGAATGTGAGCAGGCAATCTAGTCCACAAAGTGGGGGCACGCTTAGAAAATGCCCTCTCGCCGTAAAAAGCTGTTGAAACCTCGCGACTGGGTGGCATTTGGATGAGGAGCAGGACGAGAGTTTAGACGAGCGGCCGAGTCGAACATGAACTTTGATGCTCTGGCGATGTAAGAGGGAGCCATACCATGGAGAAGAGATTTAAAAGTGATGAGAGATTTTAAAAATGATCGGTCTTTAATTGGAAGCCAGTGAAGATCACGACGAGAGCGTTGATATTACAGTCTTTCTTTGCAACACGGTTATAAGACAAATAGCACTGTTTGAACGCGTTGAAGCTTACGAGATGAGTGGATTTCAGAGATGTCCATACAGAAGGGATTATTGGTGTGTGTAGCGCGAACGGTAACGAAAGCGTGAAAGATACGGTCGGCGGTTTGGTCTGTCAATCATATTCCGAATCTGACGATTTTGGGATGGCATGGCAAGCAGAACGGCAAATGATTTATATGAGTTGCGAGGTGTCATATGCTAGATTCCATCCGACGCAAAAGATTTTTTTTTGCTTCTCGACATACGCAGACAGCAGAGGTCTCGATTGATAACAGATGGGACGGAAGGCGTGTCTTTAGGAGAAAGCCGCGAAAGGGACATATGCACAATCTCAGTTTTAGTGTCGTTTGAGTTTAGAAGATGATTTGACGCAGTCCATGATTTTACATCACCGCACACATTCTTGAAAGCTTTGCACACATGACGAGATGTTTGGTCTTGGTCAAAAGGAGGTACATTTGGGTGTCGTCGGCATATAAAAACATTTTTGCCATTGATGTCATCATGACTGGATATAACATCCTCCAGAGGTGAAGAGTAGACAGTGAAATACAAAAGGACCGGTTTGACCGATCCCTGGGGAACACCAAAGGTAAGCATATTAATTCTGGATGACCTTTCGCCGAAAGCGACATATGGCTTCTGCGATCGGAGAGGGTAGCTTTCAAACATTCTATTTTGGACTACACCACATAGCCATAACGATTACCGAGGCGCAGTTAAAAGAACCACAATGGTAACCCACCGTAGCGAAGCGGCTGCTTGTTGGAGATCGAGTAAGACAAGCAATAACGTTTCTTCGGCTATCCAGGTGAAAAGGAGTATGTCATTGTGGACCACGAAGTAATTGACGGTTTCGGTGGAGAAATGTTGTTGTACGCTGATTGTTTTTACTACCATAAGTCATATTCATGCATGAAGTTCTGTAGCTGTGACCAATGCTGCCGCGCGCTCGACGACCTTCGAAAGAAATTTTCAAGTGAAATGGGCCTATAGTTGTAAGGTCTCCTCCGGAATCCTTTCCAACCAGTACAACGAATAATACTACACATAAACTAACACACTATACTCTGTAAAATAATTATTGACACCAGATTCGAGTGATTTCAGGCGAAGAAACAGAATGAGTACTTAACATAACAATGGAATTAAAAACAATAGTTGACATGCGATATTTAAATTCCCGCGCGCTGTCTAACTGTGTGCGATACGGTAGGGACGTTTGCATTCACAAAATGCCCCCCCCCATAGTAAAATACACATTATGAAAGCGTCACGAGTGAAGGTGTATGACATACTGTGCCGTCGGGATCGCAGAACACGTCTACATATCCCATATACACTAGCGCGAAAGTCAAATAGGCGCATGGTCAGACCCAAAATGTTTTTATGTATTATTTTTTATGGTTAGTATTATTTCGTTTTTCAATGAAAACACTCGTATGTGGTCAATAATTAGTTTATTTTAGCGTATAGTGTATAAGGTTATTCTTAGTACGTTCTCCTTTAAGGGTTAGACATGTTAGGGGGACGAGATTGTTAACTGGGCCAATGCACCTTTTGATCCTAAGCAAATAACCACAACAAAAATATCACCTAACTCACACCCCCTTATAACACAAACTAACTCTCCACAAAACCATCCACTCCCAACGAAAACAAAACGTTAACACAAGAAGAAATATCAAACACGTAATTCCCACGTACACACAGAGCTGACTCAAACTGATTTAGTAACTAATACCCACACAGATGCACACACTATAAAAAACAAAAATTCCACAAAAAAATCATTGAAGCCAACTAAGATTTTAAAGTGCACTTTAGCCAAAGATAAAAACCTGGGGAGATTGAACAAAAGGTTGATTACGAATATCGGCAGGGAGTTGAAAAAGAATAGACGAAAGCAGGAAAACGATTTAAAACCGGTAAATTTACATGTATCAGTAAGGGCAGTATGAGAAAACGCAAGGTATCTGCATGGTGAGAGTGACAGAGATAAATGAAAAGGATCAATGCATACCACTTGCCATGCAGGGACATTGCTCCCAAAGGCGTAGTCAGATATTAAACGCTCTCTCAGTGATATGAGGTCTAGCTGCTGAAGACGCCACAATAAGGTGAAGTTCACCCCTGTGTGCTGGAATGCAGCTACGGGCCAGCCGTTTTTTTTTTCCAAGAATTAATGTGACCAGGTTTGGAGGGGAACCAAAGAAGGAACGCGTATTAAGAATTGCGAACGACAAACTTGTGTAGTATAAAGTCTGACAAGAAGTTTTGGATCCATGTGCAGCGGACCAGCCGCATAATAAAACCGAGGAGCCTAGAGGCCGCGAGAGTGACATTTTTCCAATGATCACCCCATTTTAAAATTGACGTGATGATGAGACCTAAGTACTTGTGATGTGAACAACACCCAGAGGTGAATTGAGAATTTTATTAGTGGGATCCAAACAAAAAGGCACAGCACAAATTTCTTCGGGATAACTATGACTTTTACATTGTCAGGGTTGAGCGGACACATGTGGGTTGGATTGAACCATGGAAATTTATTGAGACATTTGAATGATGTTGAAATATTGACTGAACGAAGGTGGCCTGATAGAAGGGTGTTTCATCAGATACTGCGGCGGAGAGGAGATGAACGTAATTTGGAGATCATAATACAAAATAAGTTAAAAGAAGAGGACGGAGCACCAGAAGAACCCTGAGCGGACCACCGATTTAACAGCAACCACCCTGAAGAGGCACCACGAAAATGCACGCACTGAAACCGGTCATAAAGGAAAGGATGACATCCAATGCCAAAGTGGCCTACAGATACCATATTGGTGACGTTTAGACAGGAGAGAGAATTGGGGGACTAACTTTATCAAAAGCCTGATCCAGTCAGAAAGAGGACATCAAATCAGCGTGTGGATCGTTCATCAAGGATTTGAGCCCAGTGGTGGTAAACTTTTGCCAAGAGAGTTTACATGAGCGGCCCAGAGAAAAACTATGTTGTTGAGGAGATATAAGCCCGTAGGTATACATGTGGTAATCAACAATGTTCTTGTGAACAACACGCTTCAAGAGTTTATCTACAACGGAAGCAAAAAGATATTGGTCTGTAGTTTTCACGCTACAAACATCACCAGATTTGTGTGATGCGCACAACATGGCCCTTTTCCAGTCATCTGGAATGGCACCTTCTTTGAGAGAAAGTTAAAACAATAAGGCAAGTGGCCCCCCCAAGCAAAATGGAGCAAGCAGTTCTGGCTGAACATAGTTGAGGTAATGCCATCAGGATCTGGTGCTTTCCCCTGTTTCAAAGATTTAATCAATTTAAAAACCTCACTGGAGTTGGTGGAAACACACATCAAAGAAGGAAAATCATGATTACCATTACACCAAGTGTCTAAATCGATGATGATGATGATGATGATGATGATGATGACGATGATGATGACGATGATGAAGACGACGACGACGACGATGACGATGACGATGTCTATTGCATTGTGTTTATGCTACAAAGAGTGCAAATTTGTATACCAACGACTTCCATAAGCGGTTAAAATGGGAAACATTCACTGTTACATTACTGTTACTGTTCGTTGTCAAATATAGCGTACACTGACCACGATGACCTACGAATTCAGAAAATTACAACCTCTTACAAATTTGGCTCCATAATATCTTTAATTAGTCGCCAATATGTTTTAACTCATTTTTGCAGAAAAAAACATAAATTTCAGGTGTAAATACGTTAGAAGGAACACAAACATTGTACTGCATGTTATATAAAAATTAATAAATAGTATGCATATTGCAAAACACAACTAGAATTTCACGGTTCTCGGCTTTCGCGCTCGCTATATTAAAAGAATATAAGCCGTGGGCCGCTCTATGACCTTTGACCTGGGCATATGACCTATGACCTCATCAACATATGAGGGATCCCTTGGTGCAAATGAACTTCAACTTTTCAATCGAGGTCAATTTAAAAAAAAATAACATTTTAGTGACACATACATACACACGCACAACGGATTGCTAAGTGGTCCTCCAGCTATAGCTGGCGGCCCACAATAAATATTCGCTAGAACTGTTCAAAATTTGAGCTCACATATATAGTTCCCATCTTTTAAAGTAATGTACACGCTTAAAATATATACCAAACTTGAAACAAATTAACAGTTAAATGGATAATATACTCAATAGTAAAATCTAACATAATCTAAACAATTTAGAGGGCGCTAACGCTTATACAAACAACTTCCCAAATAAAATATCCATTTCTTCCTGAAAGGCGAGTGTTTTAAAATGATGTATTAGTAATTATTTAGTTTGCAGAATATCCAAGTTAACATCAAAGAAAATCAAATTTGAAGATCAACTCGTCGAAAATTCTGTGAATAACGGCATTACCCCATCCTTAAGTAACGCTAGACCTTTGAACTCAATCCCCACTGACCTGACCTTAATTGTGGAGTGCTATTCCTGATAGCAATCGTAATGTCCACTTTGTTAAATTATTTTCAGTTTAAGGAGCATTTGACCTCGTTTTATCATTGACATTTGTTTTATATTTTATATTTTCACTTTTAAGTTTCCTTAGTCAATTACCTGTGTCCATTACACATGTCTTTCGCATGTCTTTCTTGTCTGTTCACTATTGTCCTGTTTTTGTAGACTATGGCATCTTTGTCTATTAGGCGTCTTATTGAATTCTTATATTATTAAATTTAAACCATTATGTTTCGGTTACGATTTCAGTATAATTTTTGTTGCTCTTATTTGTCCCTTATATTCGGATTTGTGAAATCATAATAAAACGAACTGACACTGAAAATTATGGTATGCGAAATCTTCAAGAACGGCGGTAATCCGCATGGTCATGATGGCTGAATCATGTTACATTATTTACATAACAAAAAAAAAGGTGTGGCAAGAGATATAGTCCTCCGTGCTCACAGTCCTGGAACAATTGTGAACAATAAGTCAATCGATTCAGTTGACTCTTCACGCCACACTAGTTTCACGCTTCCAGTCCGTTGTCCGTCTATGAGCCCCGGAGATCCCGTACTATGATACCTGCCTTACTATGATTACTTTCACACCGTAGTCCGGCGGGAGCCACAGTCCGGGGCTCCATCACGATAACGGAATAGCGTGAAACTAATGTTAGGTGAAGTCAACTGAATCGATTGCCCTTTTGTTCACCTTTGTTCCCGGACTATGAAGTACGGACGACGCCGGACCAAAATTACTTCGAAACCGGCTCAAATACGTGGATTTTGGGTTCCTACCGGAAATCATTTTTTACCGAAATTCCTATCCGCACAATGGACCAACGTTAAATGTACGAGTTAATTATGCATCCACTCCATACGCTCGCGGTGTAGGCGCCTCCTTTAGACTAACGCGCACATTTGATGGCGCAAACATTACACTACAAAGCAATCAAAGAGTACTCGTTACTCTGGTAAAATTTTTTATTTACATCAGACTGTTTTTCCGCACATTTTATGCCAGAAAATGACCGTATACACAAAACACCATAGAATATATATGGCGCGTATTTATTTTATATAGATTGCGCTTGTTGGTAAAATTTCGGTAAAGATTAACATCCTGGTCGGAAAACCCAAAATCCACGTATAGAAGAACGCGGGCAAAGCCAAGCTCAGCAAGCATTGGCCGATGTGTTGAAGCCGCCCATATGGGAGTCTAAAAAGCAATATTGACTCTCTTTGCTCCCGCGGAGCTCAAATAATTGTGCATAACCGTCGTCCGTCGTCATCATCATCGTCATCATCCAAAAACATCACCAACCCACTGCAAGGTGAAGGCTCTCCAGGATGACGCCACTCTGATCATCCCTGTCTTTCTCATCCAGGTCACACCAAGAACAATTTTGTAATTTCATCTCTTTCGACCTAATTTCTGTCTTCGTGTGCGTCTATTGGCCATCTTTCTCTTCGTATCCATTCGGTAACCACTTGTCCACCGTCCATCAGATGTTCTAGCTAGGTGACCAGCCCATGGCCAGTCTTTTGTTTTACAGTCTGGATGACGTCCGTGACCTGGGGGGTCATGCTTGGTATCCACCAGTTGTTTTTCGCTCTGTTTAGTAATTCCAAGATGCTCCTTTCCATGCTGGCTGAGCCACCGTCAAACTTCTGCTCCATTTTCTGAGTCATAGCCGTAACGTCATGGCTGGAGGACACCATTGGGTATAGACTTTCCTTTTCAGACACATTTGCATGTTGCGCCGTATCACCGCATCAAAACCGGCGTATCTACCATTTAATATGCTTGATATAGCTTCCTTTCACCAACTTTGGAAATATGGCACATGGGTCCGACATAACGACAAGTCATTTTGATTTATTTACTGTGCTGTTAATGAAGATTTTATATATAATATTTATTGGTGTTCACTAATGCCCAGAGTTAAAGGAACTTAAGAACAGCGCTCAAACGATGGTAGTCGCTCACAATTAAGACTCCAAAATAAATGACCACATGCAATAATATTCCAAGGTACAAATCCATGGGAATCTTTTTACGTCCTGAAGGTAATTTTGTCCAGCCAGCAGTCATACTACGGGTGTTTTGTCCTTATTTAGGACCACAAACTGTATCCACATTTTTGAAAACTGAAGCTCTTTTGGGCATAAAGGTGCATCGAGAGATTTAAAGTCACGCCAATATTGTGTCATAATAGTAATTTTTTCCATTAATTATACACTCAATGATTTTTTTACCTTGTATTTCGCTACCGAAATGTCGTTAAAGAAGAAAAAAAATGCGATTTTTACTTGCTTATATTTCAATGTACAGCATAGGCTGAATTTTGTCTTTGCTCCTGGAAAACATTAATGAACAAAAATGATGAAATGAAGCATGAATCAAATGAAAGGATTTGTAAAGAGGTAAAACACAGCCCTGTAGGGAAGACTAAAGCACGCCATAACATTGATAATAAAATTTTGGAGTGGTGGGTGGGTCAAAATCTGTTGATGTCTTTCCCAACAAAGCAAACAAGCAGCGAAGTGACGGCAAAACCGCGCGAATCTTGAAACATAATTGACAGGGCAAATGCTGAAAAAATGATTGGCCGAACGGGAAGACCGGCTAAATAAAATACAAATGCAGCAATGCCCCGATTGGTCAAACTTACACAGATTGACCCCATATGTGGACCCGAAATTTGGAAGATACCATTACAACAAGATAGGGACCAAAGGGGATTTCCCGTTGAATTAAATTCGTTTTCTTTCACAAGTTGCAAAAACGTTATAATTCAGACAGGAAATTAGAACAGAAAACCGAATGGCTGTTAGCTGCCTGCTGCGGTTGGAAAAGACCAGACCAAAGTTATTGCAGCGAAGCAATATGCATACAAAGTTTGTTAAGGCGCCAATGATATGAATAATCACAATTATAGATTTAGACAACACACAATCTTAAATTGAAATTGGATGGAAACGAGCCCTCCCATCTCTCACCTAGGGGACTATCCAGTGTGACAAACTTTGGTCTTTGACACTAACCTGAAGCGAGGGACGCTTTACCCTATTCTCACCCACTGGTGGATGACGCTACATCAGAGTAAGGGCCTGTTATGAGTCTCGTACAACCGTCTACGGTCAGAAAGACCTTTCGAACACAACCAAATGAAGCCTGTGCACAAGTGATCTTAATTTTATATAATATAACAGATTTAATGATCTTTACTGATGTGGTTCAAGAATTTGGTATATCCACGCAAAAAGTACATAAATCAAAAAAATTACACAATTACCACACAATTTAACAGACTGATACCTAGGTCCCCAAAGAAGTCACGAATGTCCCAAGAAGAGTGCAGTTCAACGATGTTGATATGGCCTCATAGCGAAGACTCCCAAAATGACCAAGTATGCAAAGTCACATAATTTAACTCTTCAGGTAGTATATTCTATGGAATTTCTCAGTCCTGAGATACACTTTTGTCCAGCAGTTCAAGGACGACAAGGTTAAATTAGTCCCTCGACGATAAATAAATCCACAGATATCAGTCCATGATAATCACCACGATTTCTATCGTCACAATTTGGAATCTATTTTGATTCCCAGCACTTTCGGCTTCAAAGCGCCAGTGAATAATTACAGCACTCTTACTCACATGGAATTAAAAGATAATAAATCCTGCACTGTACAGGTCTGCTCCTCAAGACAGAAGTAAAACTCGCTATCTTCTAGCTACTGTTTATACTAGTGGATGCGGGCAGAGAGTCCTTCCAGTGATATGTATTTAACTACTCACGATAGATTCCCCTTTTAACAATAATAATTACATCATTCTTTATGCATAAACATACCTAGCACTCGCCCTGACCAATCGGAATTCATCACCCGACTACATCACTTCATATATTATACTTTGTGGGGGAATTCCTAGGTTCTGCAATATTTGATCTCAAAAACATAAACAGTTTCCTAAGTTTAGCATCCTTGGGGATTACCCACTTCCCATATTGTGCATCTAAACGGTGAAGTTTGCAAAAACAAACTCTAGGGAAATCCCATTTTCTCTCTTTTATAGTAAACAAAGTGCTTTTTCCCGTGAGAAATCTTTTCTCAATAAATTGAGAAAATGGAGAAAATAATATTTTTTAAAAGTTTAATCAGAAAATGAAGGCTATTAGAACATCATCCCCCTTAAAAAAGGAACATTTGAATGAAATGAAAATTTTCCAAAATCTGGATTTATACCTTTAACCATTGGTGGTTAATTTTTACATTACAGTTTACACAGTGCAAAATGGTACAATTTTTTATTATAATGTTATTGCATTGCTGCCTTCTAGTCTATATACATAAAGTTGTAAGATCAAATTTCTGAACAAAATTTTAGGCAGATATGGAAAAGGCATCTGCCAAGGCATTATCTTTTCCTTTGATATGTCTTATGTCCAGATTGTATTCTTCTAGAGTTAAACGCCACCTGACAAGCTTTTGATTTCTATTTTCATCTTGTGGATGAAAGTCAACGGTTTGTGATCCGTGTAACTAGAACTGGATGCACTGTGGTACTCAATACACTTCAAAATTTTGCAATGACAGTAGCAATGAAGGCATTCTTTCTCAATTGTTGAGTAGTTTTTCTTGATGTTTGTCATACTTCTTAGAGTAATAACCTACAGGATGATCTACATCACTTTCATTGCTTGCATGAGAAAATCCACCAAGCCTACATCACTGGCATCAACCGCCAACTCGAATTGTTTCTGAAAGTCAGGCGCAATCAAAACTGGCCGCATTTCATCAAAATGATTTGATTTCTCAAACGCTTTTTTGGCATTGCTCTGACCACACAAATTTGCGCTTTTCTTAGAAGGTTGTCAGCGAAACACGCAATTTCTGAGAAATTTGGACAGTATTTTTCTGGAAACCCGACATACCTAAGGAATCTCATGAGATCTCTCTTGCCTTTTTTCTGTGTGTGGGGATTTTTCAAATTGCTTCAAACTTTTGAAAAGAGAGATTGGCCTAATTGCCCTTGTCATACAATATGCCCTAAATATGTGACATTTGCATGCAAATTCACTTTGCACCAGATTCACAGTCAAACCTGCCTGAGTGAGATAATTTCTCAAACCCCAATTGATGAGCTGTCCCATGTGTCTTCCCATGTTTCACTGGACACCAAGGATATCATCGACATAGGCTTCAAATGTTTTCTATGTCTGCAAATACATTTTGGAGACCAAATGCCATTCTTTTGTATTGGTATAGGCCATCGGGCCGTACAAAAGGCTGAAATTTTTTTGGCATGGTCAGTGAGGGGAACGTGCCAATACCCTTCAACACATCAAATTTGCTAAAAAAATTGGCATTTCCAACTATATCTATGCATCATCAGTCCGTGGGATCGGCTATGAGTCGGTTTTGGAACAGAGGTTGACTTTTCGAAAAAATCTGTTGTGTGACTAAACGAAATGAACCACAGGTGGGACCAGAATACATGGGGAAATCCATTCACTATTGCTCTGACAGTATAATTCCATGCTCAACATGGATTCACCTCATTCTGATATGTTGCAACTTGATTGGATTTCACCCTAAAGGATGTTGCTTTACAGGCTCGGAAGTCCCTACATCTATGTCATGGGTTATGACATGTGTCTCACTGGGTACATCAGGAAATATGATTTCCCACCTCATGAATTAAACTCTTTCATCACCTTGCTGACTCTCTGGGAGAGACCTAGTTTGTTGTATAAATTGGCAAGTAGTCAGAATTTGTAATTTGACACCCTATCATGTTCTGTGTTTACAGTTGCGTTTTGTTCAAATTCTACTCTGTGATGTCACCATTTGTGCACACATCAACTCTAGCTGACATTACAATGCAGGCTTAAGTCATCGTTACTCTTCATTAGACGCTTTGAGCATATTTATGGGACATAATTGTCGACTTTTACGTCTATGGTGTTTTGTAACATAGTCAAGTCTCCACTTTGTTCTCAAATCTCATATGTCCAGGAATGACTTGGCTTGCAAAGGATGCCCTTGTATTGGAAAAAGTGCCAGAAGAACTTTGTCAACCCGGCCTGAATACTCTGCTCCTGGCAACTTTGTCATACCATGTTTTCATTTTGCCTGGCTCTGTTGAGATTTTGTTTGGCCATTTCTGTGGCTCTTTGGAGCTGTGTCTGAAATGAGACACATAGTCTAACCACAAAATTCACTCAGGATTTTCCCAACCACTTGTCTTCAGTAGCTTAATAGTCCCCTAAACTTTGTGACAAACACCAACTCTGCAAATGGACTGAAACTAATGACTCTGTACAGCCTCCCTGGTATCAAATAACAGTGAGATGTACTCACTCATCCCAATCCCTCGCAAATTCAAAACAATAGGTTTGAATCATTGTTTTCAGTGTTTGTGGGACCTTTCTAGGGCCCCCGGGATTTGGGTGGTCTGCTGAAAGAACTTTATGGTTTTGAAATTCCCAACTGGTCCATGACTTGGTGGAACAAACCTGACATTGAAATTTGATCCTTGATCAGATGAATTGATTTTGGAAGGCACCCTACTAGGGTTGAAAAAAACTTGGTTAGAGCTTTCACTATATTCGTGCCCTAATATTTCTCAAAGGTGTAGCCTCAGGGAATCTTGTGGAAGCACACACATGATGGTCAGTAAATACTGCATTTCCTGTACTTGGTCTTTGGAAGTGGTCCTACGCAATCTATTAACACACCCTACTAAATGGCTTTTCAAATGCGGTGGTATGGTTTGCAAGGAGCCAGTAGCAGTAGGAATTTCTGATTGGGCTTGCTCTCCATTTGACATGTGTGACACATCTTTGTACATAGTTATCTCAGACACTATCTTCTGAGTGTGGCACAAAAAATGACTCATAATTACTGTCAATTCGATCAGGGCTATGCCTATCACGTCCCTATGGTATACCTTGGGCACTACAATTTGATGAACAACCTTCCATTCCTTTACAAGTGCATTCGGGTGGTCGCCATTTTCCATCAGGACACCATACTGGCTTGTAGAAACATACAGGAATTTGCTCGGCTTCCTGTGGCGACAATGCCCTCTCACCTCATTCCTAAGTGCGGGGTCGTTGTGCTGCTAATTTACCAGCTTGTCATGGCGTTTAAAGGGTCTCCTTACAGCCCTAACTCTATCAGCTCAAGCGGCTGATTTTCATTTGTTACCAGCTTGTCACTTTTGTTTGTGCTCAGGGGCTGGAATTTTAACTAACAGGGAATTTAGTCTCCCCTAAGGGGAAAAGAAGACCTCCAAAGTTCCTCTAATGAGAGAAAAGATTCTAAATTTGGGACCAAGTCATCCTCAACGCTCTTTTTCCTATATGTGTGAGTATGTTGACTCATCACCTGCCTAGAGTTTTCTGTGATGTTGAGTGTGTTTTATGGGTTGTGTTGTGTGTCATGACCTCTAGTTATGCACATGCTGGGAAAAATGTCTATTTACTCATCAAACTATCAACTTGTACAGGGGCCACCTGGGGAAACTAGGGGGATCCTGAGAGTACTTTTACCCCCTGCTCAAACATTCCCTAAACAACAGGATACACTTTAACTGGGAGTTCGTTGTGCTACACCAAAGTGTGAAGTTCCAGAAGAACCACGTCTGATTCAAATTCATGTTGTGAAGAGGGACACTAATACCACAATCATACCTATCCCTGAATCAATGCAACTATGCCTGTGGAACTCGCAATATTCAAATGGAAGTGCATCTTCCAATACAGGGACTCAGCAGCACGTGTCCCGTATGATTCTAATGGGTTTTTTGGATCTAAACTATCACACTGAAAGTGTACACAAATCCCTCCAAAAACAAAAGGCTTCTTAACGTCAGACCTTACTTTTTCGGTGTCAATATTCCCTTTTGTGGATTTCTTGTTTTTGAACAGAGGAATGAACTTTTGACCTAAAGGTAACTGCACAACCATTGGTTTGATCATTTTGCGCTCCCTCCTGTTTGGGTGGATAGCCATGTATATCCCAACACCGTGACCTTGTAGGTCCTTGGCCTTACAGTGATGGCATGTGAACTGTGATTTGGGTCCCATCCCATGTTTGGATTAGCACCATTTTACTTCTTTACGCCCCTTTTCATGGGAACCTGACGGGTTTCCCCTCTGAGTTGCTACCATGAGACGCTTTGTAGAAACCATTCATTGTGTATTTTGTTGTACCTAGTCAAATTGACTAAATTCTTGGCGAGGGCCTATAGTATGAACTTAATTGTTGGTCAATGCATAATCGTCGGCCTTTACGGCTGGTTCACGCAAACTGTCAATTTTGTTTTCATCCAGATGTGTTTTTTGATATCGGATGTAGACACTGTTTGAACTCTTCAACTACATCAACTCCCTAAGTTGCCAAAAGTTTGCCGACTTCTTTTGAGAGAGAAGCCAGCGATCAAACATTGTTCCTTTACACGGGCAAATTCAACATGGGTCTGGTCATCCTTTTCTGACAAGACCTGAATTGTTCTATATGCCTCTGGGCACAAATTCATATGGCTTTTGAGCACTGACATGCTAACCTCGTCATAATCACTACTCCTGTCTAATGACATGGCCGAATATATTGTATCGGGCTTTACAATGAACACTGGACGTAGCCAACAAGGTCCAAGACTCCTTGGCCATTCAAGCTATTGGCAATTTCTTAAAAGTTGTAAGAAGTATTGTCTAGGTTGTTCCTAAATTGGAAACAGGTCTTGATATTTCGCCCAGCATCAAAACAAGACGTCCAAGCTTGGAATAGTCTGATGAGCTAGCATGTTGCTTCAATTTCTAAACTCTAGGTGTGAGCATGCAAGCTTCTTTGTTTAATCTCGGAATTTCCATTTCCTTTTGTTTCATTCATTTTGGACTTTTCCTTTTTTCTAATTCCATTGGTATTTCTCATTTGCAAATTCAATATCTTTTTGTCTCATTCAATTTTTATTTCCATTCTTTGCTTGTTTTTGTTTGCATTTGCAACTTCTCTTTTTCTAATTCAATTTCCATTTCTTTTTCCTTCTGCTGTTTTGCCAGTTTGTTGTACTTTTCCATTTGCCATTCAAGCTCTTTTAGTTTGACGGCATCACTTGTGCCAAGGTTCTGAACATTCCTGAATCTTTCAAAATTGAACTATCCCAAACATCTTCCTGGACAAATTTTTTAATCACACCATGATAGTTGCTCACGTGCTGTCTTTCATCAGAGACGATTGTTTTTTACTCAATCCTAAATGCCTGGGCTAGTTTCATTACACTCATGCTTTCTTAGTCATCAAAAAGCTGTCTCCAAAGTTATTTCCACCCACTCTAGTGAAAAGACTTACTGGATGCCAAACGCAAATTGTGATGTGTCCTTCACAACACAAATACTTAACTTGACACCAAAAACTTACAATGGTAGTACATGTAATACACACAAAAATGTTGTATGCCAAAATGTGCAAGAATGTTTTACAATAGTTTATACCCACTTTTTAAGTCTAAATATTACACAATAAAGGCTCAAATATTTCAATTCAAGTTCCCGGCGAGCACCCCAATATTTCTGTTATGACGTCTCTATGACGTCATAAGATAAAGAAAATACCTGTCGAACACAAACAAATGAGCCTGTGCACCAAGTGATCTTAATTTTATATAAGATATAACCGATTTGTTAATTGATCTTTACATTGATTTGGTTCAAGATATTGGTATGTCCAAAGCAAAAAGTTACAGAATCAAAAAATTACACATTACACACCAACTTTTTTAACAGATGATACTACTGTCCCCAAGAATGTCCAGTAATGTCCACAAGAAGCGTTGCTAGTTCAACGATGATATGTCCTGCACAGCTAAGACTCCAAAATGACGTATGCAAAGTTCACATATCATTTAACTCTTCAGGTAGTATAATTCCATGGGATTGTGTGATTTCTCAGTCCCGAAGTTAACTTTGTCCAGCAGTTTCAAGACGACAAGGTTAAATTAGTCCCTCGACGATTAATAAATCACCAGTTATTCAGTCCAAAGATAATCACCACGATTTATCTGTCCCAACAAGTTTGGAATCCTATTTTGATTCCCAGCACTTTCGGCTTCAAAGAAGACGACCGTAGGAAGAATTACAGCACTCGACTCACATGGAATATTAAAAATATAATAAAATCCTGGCAATGTACAGGTCTTCTCCTCAAGGCCAGAGTAAAACTAGCTATCTTTCTAGCTACGTGTTTATACTAGTATGCTGGCAGAGAGTCCTGCAGTGATAGTATTAACTACTCACAGATAGATGCCCCTTTTCTAACAATAGACATTACATCATTCGTATGCATAAACATAACCTTACCACTAGCGCACCAATCGGAATTAGATCACCCGAATTACATCACTTCATATATATAACTTTGGGGGGGAATTCCCTCCCTAGGTTCTGCAATATTTTTATTTTAAAGGTGATTTTTTTGTAACAAGTTTTAAGTTTTTTTAGCATCCTTGGGGAATTCCCCACTTCCCTATTGTGCGCAATCTAAACGGTGCCACGTTGGCAAAAACAACTCTAGGGGAATCCCCTTTTCTCGCTTTATAGTAAACAAGTGCTTTTCCCGTGAGAAATCTTTCTCAAATTAAAATGAGAAATAATATTTTTAAAAGAATATATTTAAAGTTTAATCAGAAAATGGAGGCTATATAAACAGGGCCCCACGCAAGATTATTTCTATTATCCATCTACCTGTTTGCAACTACCAAAGAAATGCCTACACTAAGGGGAAGGACTCTCGAGCAGCTCAGGTGAAACTCACAGCGCACAATGTACATTTATATACCTGTGGAGCTCAATCGTATATTAGTGTTAACGATAGCCCAATTGATTACATATTATTGCCGACTTTGGAGATCCCCCGCCCCCCCCATGATTTTCATCTTGCATATTCCAGGTACTTGAAGTACCTGTTACATTAATAAGAGTAATTTATTAAATAATTACTTGTTTAGCATAAGTCTTTACTTCTGGAACCTTTAATGAACAAAATGATTAAATTGCAAGCATGAATAAAATGTAAGACTTGTAAAGAGAGGTCAAATTACTAGCTTGATGCCCTGCTTATTGGAAGACTAAGCAGTACCACTAAATGATAAAAAAGGGAAGTGGTGGGGGGTCGCAAAAATTGTGATGTCTTTCACAAGCAAACAAGCAGGAAGAGTGAGTGAAGGCAAAACCCCGCTGAATCTTGAAAACAATAATTGACAGGGCAAATGCTGAAAAATGATTGGCCGAACGGGAAGACCGGCTAAATAAATACAAAAGCAGACAATGCGATTCATTCAAAAATACACATTGGGACCCATATGTGACCCGAATTGGAAGATAACCATTGAACCAAGGATAGGCGACCAAAAGGGATTTCCCGTTGAAATAAATTCTCACAGACTTTCACAAGTTGACGCCCATGAAACACGTTATTATACTTCAGACAAGGAACAATTATTGAACAAGAAAACCGGAATGCTGTTAGCTGCCTGCTTGAGGTTGAAAGACAGACCAAATTTCATTGGCCGCGAGCAAATATGCATACAAATTTTTGTTAAGGCGCCAATGATATGAATAAATCACAATTATAGATTTAGCAAACCACAATCTTAAAAATTTAGAAATTGGATGGAACGAGCTGCCCCTATCTTCTCCACCTAGTGAGCTACTCCAGTGTGGACAACTTTGGTTCTTTACACTTAACCTTAAGGCGACGCTACCTATTCTAACGACTGGTGAAGCTACCCAGTTAGGGCCCTACGCAGATTATTCTATATCCATCTACCAGTGCAACTACAAATGAAAGCCTACACTAAGGAGGCGAGGGCCTCTCGCTCAGCCTCAGGGGAAAACGCACAGCGCACAATGTACATTAATACCTGTGGAGCTCAATCGTATCTATTAGGGTAACGATAGCAATTATTACTATTAATGCCGATTTGGAGATGATGATTTCATCTTGCATATTCCAGGTAGACTTGAATGTACCTGTTACATTTAATCAGCAGTAATTGAGAAATAATACTGTTTAGCATAAGTATTTATTTGGAAACCTTTAATGAACAAACTGATGAAAAAAAATTGCAAGGCTGCAATAAAAATGTAAGACTTGTAAAGAGTAAAACACATGCCCAACAAGTCTCTGACGCAAGAAGAGACTAGAGACTTGACTTTACAAATCGAAACATTTATTTGAGGGTTAAGCCAAACCAATAAATGAAAGTGCCAACTGTTTGATTTGTTTTCACCAAATTTAAAACAAAAAGCCCCAAAAAAGGGGGAAATATTAAAAAAAAAAAAAAAAAAAAAAAAAAAAAAAACCCAACTTTTAAAATTTTATAACCTTTGCATAACCACATGATGAAAAATAATTATGAGAATGATTATGGCATGATTTATGCATATCTACATAACAGGATAGCAAACACTCTGAGAATTATGAGAGACACTAAAGAATCGGCTCAACGTTTGCTGAAGAGAGAACTTCCATATTGAGATAGAGCACACCAATCATGAACGAAACAACGGCACGTCACATCCTTAGCCTGGGGTGTGTTTTTAAAAGCACGTGAGGCTTGAATGATATGTGCATTGCCACCCACATCAGTTTGCAAAACACCTGTGCGGAAACCTATTGATGTTAATAGGCACCTTTTCTTAGGCATCGGGTTTCTCTTCTGCATACGCAAGCCTAGGCAAAATATCAGACCATATTATTCAAGTTCTTGGCAAAAGGTTGCGAATCATCGTGAGACTCCTCTCTAACACGACCGCGATATCTGCAGTAGAGGTCTTAAGGATGTCATTGGTTCCCAGGTGTAAGATCAAAGTTGTTGGATACTCATTGCGATGGTGCAACAACAGGCGACGCAGTCTATTTTCAAGATTATACAGCGAGCACCACCAATCCCTCTCCAGAGTCCTTCGCCTCCACCTGGCAACTGAGCGTTGTCTATTCCTGCGTCCCTTATAATACTATCGCCCACGATCCAGGACTCGTATAGTTTGGAGGCGAATTATCTGCAATCAAACAAATTGGAAAAAACAACAGTACACGTTCACATATACACCTCCTCTCTCTGCTTAAGAGTACTCTTTAAAAATGAGTGATTACCTCTGTTAAGTTCAACAAGCGGAAGCCTGTCACACAATGTAGGAGTTAAGGAATGTGAAATAAACGATTGTAACTCTTTTTGAAATAAAACTGCAAACAAAATAATGACCTCTCCTCCGGCTAGTCTTTTAAGTGAGTGCATTGCCTCTGCTAAAATCCAGGATTCAATGGTTTTGGGGTGTATAATAATTATAATAGGGCTTTTTTTGATATTAGAGTTATCGGTGCGCATGCGACAGAGCGCATAGCTCTGGTAGGCCATGGCGCGTAATGTTTCAAGGTATTATGTTTGATAAGAGACTTTTTGGCGTGGGAAGTTTCTGGGAGTTTTTGAGTTATGCACATATTTAACAGAAGCATATTTGAATGTGAACTTTAATAGCAGTGACGATGAAACAGTGGCAACGGACGTGGGCCTGGGGCCTAACTGTTTGAGTACTTTAAGCACAACTTACAAATGTACTGGTTCTGACACTGCGTAGGCCTACGATTGCATGGCTGTAGCTAATTTACAATTTGAGTGGGTGTTTACTACGATGGTGTTATACTTAATGATAAGCCTGTGTTATTGTCTGTAGTATAGCCAATTAAGAATTTCGTGCACGACAGTCGGGCATATAGACTTTGCCTAGACTCAGTTTTCAGTCCCATATTTTTTTCCTAATATGGAACTGAAGATCTGCCGCCTATCTCCTAACGTGACAGGTCGACAAATTTATTTTCTAAAATATCTGATTTACAAACAGCCCATTTTTGAATTTTGGTCCTCAGATCATTTGTATTAACTAAAAAAGCACTCAGTCAAAGAGAGAAAGTAACTCAAATGTGTTTCATGGCAAAAAGCATGTTGTCATGCCGTCGGAGGGCTTCCCATGGTGCAAAATTTTGCACCCTCAACAAATCATTGATCTTCACGATCGTAAATGCGACTAACTACTTTGTAACAGAAAAGAGGTAAGTTTAATACTTACCTGTCCACATCAACCAAGACACTTACTGATATTTTTTGAGTTGGGGTGAAACTCGTCTACCTTTGCCTAAAGGCCCCCTAGAATTTCTGATTTTGACATGAACATATTTGAAAACAAGAAGCCAAAAAAATTCCCTCAACATATACAGCATCTTTAAACAGGTACCTTCATACAATCCCAATTAAAGCACATCTGAAATCATCACCTGAAATCTGGTTTAAACAAAGTTGAGGGTGCAAATTCGGAACCATGTTATTGGCATGCAAGGAAGTTTTGGCCTCCAATCACACATTGTGATTCCAATGGTACAAATCACATAACCATGAGATACCCAAGACTCTAGAAAGAACCCCGAGTACCACATCATTTAACAGTTTTTTTCTATATTGGATCAGGTAATTAATCGAGTTAAAATCTTTACTACGCCTTACCAATGCATTGAAACTAGCCTTTACTACCAGGGTAGGAAACATGCCAACCTAACAGCAACCGAAAATTCAAAACGGCATCAACTTCCGAGTGCTAGTTTGTTTCAAAAACTTAACGGGAGGAGGGCGGCTCGTACGCATAATCGACGGTTACACACAGATCTTGTACATAAAGACTATGCTGGTCACGAATATTTAAATCTCAATGACCCGTTATTGAAAATTACACTATTTTGCAGGCGGGGTTAATCCATAACCCCTGACGGATTTTGAAGTCAATATATTTTCATAATTTCTCATGATATTACTGAATCTTTTGAAGCAAGGTTTAAGAAGATGATTTTTTTAATGTCCACTGGGCCGAGACTGGCCATAGTAAATGCACGTAGCAGTGCCCCAAATTACGTTTGGAATCCCCAATGCCCCAAATCGAGCATATCGTGTTCTACCCCCTGTTTTACTATACCACGTGTATAGTCTCAAATCTTGATCGATTACGCTGTGACAACGGAGACCCAGAATGCTTGCTGCTTTGTTGTTTGTAGTCTTAACGGGAACGAGATGAATATTGGTGTCCCGTTCAGGTACCTATGTTCACGGTCAGTTATCAGTTTGCTTCTTCACGGGGGCGACGATTTAATATATATAAATCCGACTATGTTTAAATCAAGGTCTGTACATGACCCACTGAACTGCCCAAATGCTTATTATTTTTTCTGAAAAACTGAAAAAAAATAAAAACAGTACAAAATTTACCTTTCCCTACTGATTCAAAAACCGACGTACAATGACGATACTCGTTGTTTTTTTTCCATGTATTGATAGTACGTTCATTTTACCTGAATGGGTCTCCCTAAGCCAAATAATAAACCAATCAATGCCGTGCCGTCATAAATCTTTATTGTTTTCAAAAATTGGCTGTTATTCCCATAATTAAAAATTATTTTTACGATTCAACATCTGTATATTGTCTTTAAATTTAATATGCATTGTCCCCGTATGAATGTGAAAAAGATGGGTCCATAAGTCGACAACTGAAAACATAGTAAGCGGCTAAATACCCTTACCGGGACTGTATGAGCAGACGGCTCCCCGTTTAGTTTTTTAGCAGGCTTACAGACACTTGCGCGCGGCTGCGGGGGTTGGGGGTATGCGTCAAGCGTAACATGTGTACGAGGAAAGGAGCTAGCGGAAAAGATGCAAAAAATAACATGGAGCAAAAATTAGACAAAAGTTAGCCGTTCTACATCCGTAAATGCTATTTGAGGAATGCCTTTGCTGAGTTCAAAGCGAGAGCTAGTAACATGACAAGACTATATAGATGAGAAACAAACAAGGGACTTTTAATAAAGGAAATGGATGATCAATTAAGTGCATGATGAGATGGAACGAAAGCTTTGCCACTCTTGAAATGGCGAGTTGTAAAATGACTGTCTCCCACAACGCAAAGACACCTGCTGTACAATGAAATTCTAAATTTCACGCAACAAAATGAACCATCCAATTTTAAAAATGACGTTCTGAAAAAAGTTCTGGAAAATTGACAAAGTGCCCGTTATAATATCAAGTAAGTTGCACGCAGGCTAGGCGAGAACTTCCATACCACCAGTGATGCCTGTGTAGGCTAACAACTATAAATGAGTTGGATAGAATGGACCCACTCAATAAATTTAACGGCTTCTTTAAAGCCAATTCTCACGTCCACATAATAGACTTGAATTACATTAAAAAATAATGGCGCCAACTAAATTGAAATTAAGATATTCTGACCAAAATATATTTGGGTTGATGATTGTGTACCTATAATGAATGCCTAATTGAAAAAGAAAATTTAAGGAAAATGAAGATGATTAAAACCCTTAATCTTTTGATCATTGATACAAAATTAGGCGTAGCTACAGGTGAAAGCCCGAAGATTTACCAACGACCCATGAGTTGATAGTGTCGTCAGGTAAGCCATTGAGGGCAGCGCTCCTATTCTGAAGCTGGGAGAACTATAGAATATGGTATCCAGCCCCAACAACTCTACACAATCCCGGATATGCGATTTATCTCATATGATGTTAATGGTGTCATCTCAAAGGAACAAAGAGAGGGCCATGAAAGTTAGGTCTTATTTTTAGGTATTCAACCCACGGCATTTACAGGGCAAAGTGGAGAGCCAGGCAAGTCTGCAAGCTTTAACTTACTCGAATGGCCCATCTGATCTGTTTTTGAGACTTTAATGACAATTTCTAAAATGGGAGTGTTTGGTCCGTTATTAATACATTCATTAACTGATAACCACGAGATGTATCCCCTTCTTTATAGCAGGTGCCTGCATATTCACTAACCCTCAAGAAACCAAAAAAAAATGCCAGTAAAAATGCTGCCCTGAACAGAGGGAAATTCATATGAAGAATGCCACAGGATATAGTTGGTGATCAACGCATGTAAAATTCTGACAGGTAATTGGCAAGATGCTTGTCTGCCCTTTTGTTTCCCGCTTACATCCCTCCTGGCTTGAAATATGCACTGTTATGTGGATCAAACAATTTTATTTGGACCCACGAAACGATAATAGCAGAAATGTGCGTTGAAATTGATGAAGGGGAAAAGAACAAATGCATTAGGGACAGAAATGCAATGGAATAAAAAAAAAAATATGTCATGAATAGAAGCTGGCCCAAATATTACAAAAATTATGCTGAGCACGGCATTGCATTACATTTATCAATGAAGCTTTCATAGACTTTCATGAGGGGAGGGTGCCAACGCGCGTGTGGACCCAAGCGATTGTGTCTGTTTCTAAAGCTGCCAAGAGAAAATCACCGAACTGCTGCAACCCAATTGTCTGCCGGACGAATGTGGCCAACTCCGAAAACGTGACATTGAAAACGCGAAAGGTGACTTATCAGCAAAATGTTATCTCTTTCTGAATATATGTTGGCATAAAAAAGAAAATTATGTTGTAAAACATTGCAAGATAAAAATAGCACCAATTTCATATGTCTGGGCACTTTGAGGTTTGTTATTAGTACCTGCAACAACGGCCCAAATTTCGGTCGGATTCTCAAAATATACGTTGACCGTGAGCAAATGGCCCCATAGGAACATTGCCACAAAATGGAAAAAGTCAAGCCAAGCAATCGAATATAACCCGTACCATGTGTGTAGAGGGCCACTTACCGGTAAAATACCACCAAAAGCAATCAAGTGTGAAGATCCTTTTTTGCACCATCTGATATTTAATTGAATGTTTACATGCTTAATCCCACAAGTCAAAATCAAAAGGTCTCCTAAGGAATGGCCTACCTGGGGGTGCTTTGCAGACACAAAAGAAAGGGGAGAGCCCACTCACTCTAAAGTATTGAAGATACGCAAAGTGATATGCGGTGCCACCAAGAGCGTCCCATTTATTTTGGATTAGCTTAATGATTTTCTCATGAGGACTTCAAATTGCTGCTGACTGAATCAATTTGAAGGCCAAGAATACGATTGATGTTGTTGGACCAACTGTTTTATCGGGTTGCCAAGGGAACGCTTTATGTTTTACAGATAGTAGGCCAAGAGTATTAATAAAATAAACATGGTAACAGGTGGAAATTCTGGAAACAAGCTGAAAATGTCAGAATTGGTGCAGAAATGTGTCTAGAATAATTTATACTAAAAGTCTCCAAAATCCTCTTGTGCATATTTTCAGAAATTAATAAGGGGGAACCAATTTTGTCCAGGGGTAAAATTACGAAATAGTTCAATTGTCCTTAAATGTGTTACAACAGTGTTGTGAAGGTCAACTCAAGGATTAAAAAAAGGTATAGTTTGGCCCTATCTGTGGTTTGGTAGGTTAATTACTAAATGGTAAAAAAAGCTCAAGGTCAGCCGGGGGTTTAAATTTTCAGGATGGTCGGATTCTTCTGAAAGATGTGTCAAATTCTTCATCTAGTTGTACATGAACACCAGACATGAATTATTTTAAACAGGTGATGGTCATTACTTGCACAATTTACAGGGCCAAGTGTGATGGGTTCTACAGGCTCTTGGGGGTCACTGCTTCTGCTCTTTATAGTCAATATTGAATCCATTTAGGTGATTTGAATGAAATTTTCTGGTTTAAATGCCTTAACGAACAATAATTGAACCTGGGTTCATGAAAATTGGAATCATTTTGAAATATTTACCCAGGATGACCTGATGATTAGGTCGGTCGTAGTATTAAACTACAGGATGGTAGATAGGGCAAACGATACCTTTTATTGAACCTTGGGAACATGACAAAAAAAGTTGGAACACATTTAAGGAACAATTCCAATATTTGTTAATTTTACCCCTGTACAAACTTGCCCCTTATTGCTGAGAAAAAGCACAAAGAGGATTTGAGGGGACTTTTAGTATGTTATTCTAGACACATTTCTGCACCAATCCTGACATTTCAGCTTGGTTCCCAGAAATTTCCACGTTTAAACTAAAATTCTTGGCCATATAGATGAAATTTTGACAAAAAGTGAACACATGAACCAACGACTATTTGAATCCCCCCAGCAAACAGAAAATCATCACAATAGTGGGCCATGTGATTGGTTTCCAACATTTAAGAGCAAGAGGCCCCCATTGGCAAGGCTTTATTCAATGAAATATTGGCCATTATTTAAATTTTACCAAGATTGGAGCAATCATGGGGTGAACAGGGAGAAGACGAAAAGGCTGAGATGGATATCTGTTTGGCCAACATGAGGGCCCATTTTCCAATTACCGACAGTCATGTTGTGGCGTCATAAACTTTGCATAATGTTATCTTTGCACAATTCTTGCCAAAACCATCATTTATTGATGTACCCTCATGGTATGACAAATGTTGTATTAGGCGGAATTTCCCTTTTTCAGACTGCGGTATAATACCAATAGGGCGATATCTTACAATCAAAATTGGCAATGCCTATTAGCAAATGGACCTACAATACGACACAATTCAACCTCTATGATTTTTTCAAGAGCCGCAATAGGATTTTTTCACAACTGAATTTCAAATTGAAACAATCTCTATCGATTCTCTCCCCGAGTAACCTAATTTAAAGCCATCAAGAAAGCCACAGCGTAAAGTAGTGGACTGCCTTTTGTTATTAGGATACACCTCCAACAAGGGAAGAATAGCATCAAGTTTGATGGCATTTTTTATTTTCAACAAGGGGGCTTATTTTTTTCTGAGGTGGCAAGCCTTGTGAAGATTGGACATATGCCCATATTCATTGCATTTGGAAGCCAACAGTGTTTGTAAATGCCCACGTTTCTTGAACATCCGGCAAGATTGAAGTCGATGTAGGCGTAGTTTGATCTTTGACCCTTGCCTGCTCTGAACTTGAAGGCATAATAAATTTGGATGATTTGAAAGGAGTTTTGCACGGTGCTGGGTATTGAGAGGAGCGAAAGCTAAAATTTGAGCACAGCGACGTTTGAAAAATGGGGCAGGAATTGGAAAAAACGCCGGTGTATGGGCACCAATGTAAAAATGGAACCAAAGATTTCACCATCACTGGATGACCAAGGACGTTGCGGTTGATTTTGTTGACGCATTCTGGAATTGGAATATCATAGCACATAACCCCAGCCCCCAAAATATTGATGCTGCGGGCGAATTATATGTGCATATTTAAGCAATTCTTGCGTTTTGTCAAGGTGTGGTGTGGGCTTCTATAAAAAAAGGAAGAAGAAAGAAACATCAAAAAGGCTGTTGTCCACCATGAATTGAAGTAATGGGAGCGTTTGGTTGTTTAATGGCCAAACAATTATGCCATCATTGTTAACTGACAATGCAACCCCTTTAGTTTAGTTTCATCAGCTTTGTTTTTGAAAATCCCTCTTGTTAACCGTGGAACGCCACCGAGCCTATATAGCCGTTTTTTTTAAAAGGTCACTTTTTAAGGTTACGAACTTTGGTGAGACGGCAAATGAGCACTCGTGGGGTACGAGGAACGAGATGTTGTTCGCGCGGTTTCATTAGACAATTTTATTTGATTTGCTTATTAACACAGGAGGGGACCAATTATTCCCACAAATACGAATAAGTCTTAGATATGTTTTAATATTTGTTTATAAATATACAATTTTCAATCGGCTTCTCACATCGATATAAGGGCAAAATTTGCCTGATCAATGCTGTCAATTCCAGCAGATTTTTGCAATGTTTGTCATTTCAAGTACCTGCGAATTTGCATCTTATCAAAATGAATGAAGCATTTTTAAGCATGTTGAGATGAAAATTATGGTATATTTCATCGTTGATAGGATTTATCGAAGGCAATGACCGTACTTGTTAGAAAACTGCGAGTTTGAAAACAACGTTGTCACAAATGATATTGACAGATAGATCAACTCTATACCTATAGAGTGGATCTCGCTCTTACACAGCCACCTGGTAGCTCAGTCAGCAAGCGCGCTAATCAAGTAATGCGGAGATTACTGGTTCGAGTCCAGCCAAGAGCATCATTTTTTAACAACCCTCGGTACGCTGGCCAGCTCTAGGAAAAGATTAAATATCGATGTTATATACTGTTATTACTATCAATTATTAACACGATTCACGATTCAAAATTGTTGATGTCTTTCCACAAAGCAAACAAGCAGCGAAGTGACGGCCAGACCGCGCGAATCTTGAAACAATAATTGACAGGGGGCAAAATGCTCTGGAAAAATGATTGCGCCGAACGGGAAAAGACCGGCTAAATAAATACAAATGCGATTTGATCAAAAACGTACATGATTGACCCATATGTGACCCGAATTTGGAAGATACCATTAACCAAGATAGGGGCCAAAGGGGATTTCCCGTTGAATTAAATTCGTTTTCTTCAAAGCATGCAGAAAACGTTCTTTTCATGTGGTTTTTTACTCTAATTGATGGAAATTGAATAGTTGTTATATAATTGAGAGCATTTTAGTGCCTATAATAAGGTGTTGGAAGTCACTAAAATAATGGGATGTTGGTTTTGGTAATTATTTTTATTTCGGTACCAATGGAAAGAAGAAACTCTCAAAGCTATTCCTTCGTACCAAATTTACAGGGAATTGATGTTCAAGTAACGAAAATCAGGGGGGAGGGGTGGTAAACCACCCCCCCTTCGGGTTTGTACAAAAAGTGGCTCAGGTAGACGAGGGGTTAATCACACCTTCCAAATTTAAAATTTAGGGGAAATTTCATTATCCTCTTAATGACATCGTCATGTGAGTGCAACAAGGTAGTAAATGACCATTTTTTGAGCGAAATTGAGGTTATTATATAATATGAAACGTCTTATATAGCCCTCCCATTTTTATGATTAAAATGAATTAATTTGATTTTCATTTTATTGAGAAAAGATTTCGCACGGGAAAAGTAATTTGTTGATGCTAAAAAAGAGAGCAGGGGATTCACTAGTGTTGTTTGTGCAACTGCACCTGTTATTACTAGATAGATGGCAAGAGAAGTAGTAAATGGGAATTTTCCCAAAGATGCAAACTAAATAAATTTAACGGCTTTAAAGCCAATTCTCACGTCCACATAATAGACTTGAATTACATTAAAAAATAATGGCGGCCAATTAAATGAAATTAAGTATATTCTGACAAAATATATTTGGGTGATGATTGTACCTATAATGAATGCCTAATTGAAAAAGAAAATTTTAAGAAAATGAGATGATAAAACCCTTAATACTTTTGAATCATTGAATACAAAATTAGGGCGTATGTACAGTTGGAAAGCCGAAGATTTCCAACGACCCATTGACTTGATAGTGTGAGTGTCGTCAGGTAAGCCATTGAGGGCAGCCGCTCCTATTCTGAAGCTGGGAGAACTATAGAATCTGGTATCCAGCCCCAACAACTCTACACAATCACGGATCTTGCGATTTATCTAATATGATGTTAATGGTGTCATATCAAAGTGAACAAAGAGATGGCCATGAAAGTTAGGTCTTATTTTTAGGTATTCAACCATGGCATTTACAGGGCAAAGTGGAGAGCCAGGCAAGTCTGCAAGCTTTAATTTACTCGAATGGCCCATCTGATCTGTTTTTGAGACTTTAATGACAATTTCTAAATGGGATTTGTTTGGTCCTGTTATTACTACATCACTTAACTGAATAACACGAGCTGTATCCCCTTTCTTAGAAGGTACTGCATATTCACTAAACCTCAATAACCAGAAAAATGCCAGTAAAAATGCTGCCCTGAACAGAGGGAATTCATATGAAGAATTGCACAATGGATATAGTTTGGTGATCAAAGCATGTAACATTCTGAAGGTAATTGGCAACCTGCTGTCTAACCTTTTGTTTTCCCGCTTACATCCCTCCTTGACTTTTGAAATAATGAAACTGTCATGTGGATCAAACCAATTATTTATTTTGTGAACCCACGAAATAGCAGAAATGTGCGTTGAAATTGATGAAGGGGAAAAACCCTTGAGGGACAGAAATGCAATGAAAAAAAATTATGTCATGAATAGAAGCTGGACAAATATTACAAAAATTATGCTGTGCACGGAATTGCATAAATTTCTCAATGCAGCTTTCATAGACTTTCCATGAGGAGGGTGCCAACGACGCGTGGACCAAGCGATGTGTCTGTTTCTAAAGCTGCCAAAGAAAATCCTGAACTGCTGCACCCCAATTGTCTGCCGAAGGTGCCAACTCCCGAAAACGTGACATCTGAAAACGCGAAAGCGCATCAGCAATGTTATTCTCTTTTCCTGATATATTATTGGCATAAAAAGAAACATTATGTTTTAAACATTGCAAGATAAAAAATCTCACCAATTTCATTATTTCTGGGCACTTTGAGGTTTGTTTATTGATTACTGCAACAACGGCCAAATTGTCGGATCTCAAAATTATACGTTTGCCCTTGAGCAAATGGCCCCATAGGGAAATTGCCACAACAATGGAAAAAATTCAAGCCAAGCAATCGAATAAACATTACCATGTGTAGCTAGAGGGCCACTTACCGGCTAAATAACCACCAAAAGCAATCAAGTGTGAAGATCCTTTTTTGCACCATCTGATAATTTAATTTGAATGTTTACATGCTTAATCCCACAAGTCAAATCAATAAGTCTCCTAAGGAATGGCCTACCTGGGGCTGTTGCTTTGCAGACAAAAGAAAGGGAGCCCACTAAAGATTGAAGACTACGCAAAGTGATATGCGGTGCACCAAGAGCGTCATTTATTTTTTGGATTAGCTTAATGATTTTCTCATGAGGGACTTCAAATTGCATGCTGACTGAATCAATTTGAAGGCCAAGAAATACGATTGATGTTGTTGGACCAACTGTTTTATCGGGTGCCAAGGGAACGCTTTATGTTTTACAGATAGTAGGCCAAGAGTATTAATAAAATAAACATGGTAACAGGTGGAAATTCTGGAAACAAGCTGAAAATGTCAGAATTGGTGCAGAAATGTGTCTAGAATAATTTATACTAAAAGTCTCCAAAATCCTCTTGTGCATATTTTCAGAAATTAATAAGGGGGAACCAATTTTGTCCAGGGGTAAAATTACGAAATAGTTCAATTGTCCTTAAATGTGTTACAACAGTGTTGTGAAGGTCAACTCAAGGATTAAAAAAAGGTATAGTTTGGCCCTATCTGTGGTTTGGTAGGTTAATTACTAAATGGTAAAAAAAGCTCAAGGTCAGCCGGGGGTTTAAATTTTCAGGATGGTCGGATTCTTCTGAAAGATGTGTCAAATTCTTCATCTAGTTGTACATGAACACCAGACATGAATTATTTTAAACAGGTGATGGTCATTACTTGCACAATTTACAGGGCCAAGTGTGATGGGTTCTACAGGCTCTTGGGGGTCACTGCTTCTGCTCTTTATAGTCAATATTGAATCCATTTAGGTGATTTGAATGAAATTTTCTGGTTTAAATGCCTTAACGAACAATAATTGAACCTGGGTTCATGAAAATTGGAATCATTTTGAAATATTTACCCAGGATGACCTGATGATTAGGTCGGTCGTAGTATTAAACTACAGGATGGTAGATAGGGCAAACGATACCTTTTATTGAACCTTGGGAACATGACAAAAAAAGTTGGAACACATTTAAGGAACAATTCCAATATTTGTTAATTTTACCCCTGTACAAACTTGCCCCTTATTGCTGAGAAAAAGCACAAAGAGGATTTGAGGGGACTTTTAGTATGTTATTCTAGACACATTTCTGCACCAATCCTGACATTTCAGCTTGGTTCCCAGAAATTTCCACGTTTAAACTAAAATTCTTGGCCTATAGATGAAAATTTTGACCAAAAGTGAAGCACATGACCAACGACTATTTGAATCCCCCCAGCAACAAGAAATCATCACAATAGTGGGCCACGTGATTGGTTCCAACATTTAAGAGCAAGAGCGCCCCTTGGCAAGGCTTTATCAAGTGAAATATGGCCATTAAACTTTATTCCAAGCAATGAAAATCATGGGTGAAACAGGGGAAGACGAAAGGGCTGCCTTGAATAGCTGTTTTGGCCATGAGGGCCCCTTTCCAATACCGACATTCATGTTGATGGCGCATCAACTTTGCATAATGTACTTTCACAATTCTAAGTCAATACAATCATGTATTGATGTACCCTCATGGTATGACAAATTTTGTATAGGCGGAATTCCCTTTTTAGAATTTCGCCGTATAATACAAATAGGCGCTACAATCAAATTGTGCAATGGCCTATTAGCAAATGGCCTACAATACGACACAATTCAACCTCGATTGATTTTTTCAAGAGCCGCAATAGGATTTTCACAAACTGATTTCAAATCAACAATCTCTATCGATTCTCTCACCAGGTAACCTAATTTAAGCCATCAAGAAAGCCACAGCGTAAAGTAGTGGTGCTTTTTGTTATTAGGATACACCTCCAACAAGGGAAGAATAGCATCAAGTTGATGGCATTTGTATTTATTTTTCACAAGGGGGCTTATTTTTTCTTAGGTGGCACGCCGTTTTTGCAAGATTGGACATAGGTCCCATATTCATTGCATTTAAAGCAAACATGTTTGTAAATGCACACGTTCTTGAAACATCCGCAAGATTGAAGTCGATTGTAGGAGTAGGTGATCTTTGACCCTGGCCTGCTCTGAATTGAAGCATAAATTTGGATGCTTGACAAGGAGTTTGCACTTGATGCTGGGTATTGAGAGGAGCGAAAGCTAAAATTTTGCAGCCGCGACGTTGAAAAAATGGGGCCCCGAATTGGAAACACGCTGTGATTGAGCACCAATGTAAAATGACCAAAGGGCACCATCAAGGATGACCAAGGACGTTGCGGTTGATTTTGTTGAGCCATTCTGAATTGATATGCATAGCCTACACTACCCCAGCCCCAAATCTTGATGCGCAGGCGTATTATATGTGCATATTTAAGCAGCTTGCGTTTTATCAGGGCTGGGTTCTATAAAAAAACGGAAGCGAAAAAATCAAAAAAGGCTGTTGTCCCCCATGTTGAAAATGGGGGGTTTTGGGTTGTTTTTTCATGCCAAACAATTATGCCATCATTGTTAACTGACAATTGAACCCCTTTAGTTTCATCAGCTTTGAACTCACTTTGGTCACAGGTAGGAACGCCAGACGGCATATAGCCGTTAAAAGGTCAATTGTTAAGGGGTTTCGAACTGTCGGTGAGCGGCTATGAGCACTCGTGGGTACGGAACGATATTTTTTCGTGAGGTTTTAATTAGCAATTTTATTGATGATTATAACACAGGCGAGGACCAATTATTCAAACAGACTCCTGAATAGTCTTCGTATGTATATTTTGTTTATAATATACAATGTTTCAATCGGGTTTCTCCACAGTCGATATAGGGCAAATTTAGCCATGATCATATGCTGTCAAATCCAGCGATTTGCAATGTTTACATTTTTCAAGTACTGCGAATGTGAATACTTAATCAAAATGAATGACTCATTTTTTTAGCATGATTGAGATAAAATTATTGGTAATTTCATCTTCTGATAGGATTTTCGATGGCAATGACCGTACTTAAAAATGCAGTTTAAACACGTTGTCAAAAAAAGATATTGACAGATAGATCAAATCTATACCTATAGAGTTGATTTATCCGATTCTTACACATGCCACCTGGTTAGCTCAGTTAGAAAGCGCGCTATGCAAGTAATGCGGCGATTACGGGTTCGAGTCCAGCCAAGAGCATCATTTTTTACACTCGTACGCTGGCCAGCTCCAGGAAAAATTAAATATCGTGTATTACTGTTATTACTATCAAATTATACACGATCCGATTCAAAATTGTTGTGTCTTTCCACAAAGCCAAAAGCAGCGAAGTGACGGCCAGAACCGCGCGAATCGGAACAATAATTGACAGGGCAAATGCTTGAAAAATGATTGGCCGACGGGAAGACCGGCTAATAAAGACAATTGAGATTGAGTCAAAGTTACACATGATTGACCCATATTGTGACCGAATTGGAAAGATACCATTAACCAGAAGGGGCAAAGGGGGAAAAGTTCCCGTTGAATTAAAGCGTTTTCTTTCACAAGTTGCAGGAGAAAACTTATTTTATGTGGTTTGTTTTTACTCTAATTGATGGGAAAAGACTGTTTTTTTTAAATGAGAGCATTTTAGTGCTATGATTAGGTGTTTAAGTCACTAAATAATGGGGGGATGTTGGTTTGGTACTTATTTTTGGTACCAATGGAAAGAGAAACTCAAAGCTATCTTCGGTTACCAAATTTACAGGAAGTGGATGTTCAGTAACGAAAATCAGGGGGGAGGGGGTGGTAACCACCCCCCTTCGGGAGTTTTGTTACAAAAAGTGGCTCAGGTAGACGAGGGTTAATCACCACCTTCCAAATTTAACATTAGGGAAATTTCATTCATCTCTTCATGACATATCGTCATGTGAGTGCAACAAAGTCGTAACTGACATTTTTGGCGAAATTGAGTTATTTATATAATATGAAACGTCTTATATAGCCTCCATTTTCTGATTAAAATATTAATTTGATTTTCAATTTTATTTGAGAAAAGATTTCTCACGGGAAAAGTAATTTGTTGATGATAAAAAAGAGAGCAGGGGATTCCTTAGTGTTGTTTGTGCAAAATGCACCTGTTATTTACTAGATAGATTGTGCAAGAGAAGTAAATGGGAATTTCCCAAGATGCAAACTTACAAACTGAGTCAACTTGTTTATGCTTTAAGATCAAAACATATTACATGATCTGGGGATTCCCCATGAAATTATAAATGTGAAATGATGCAATTCAGATGATGTAATTTTTGGGAAATCTGATTTGACAGTACTAGGATATGTTTATGCATGATAATGTTGTAATACCTATTTTTAGATATTATGAAAGGGGAATCTAGCTGGAGTAGTTATATACTTGTCACTTGAAGGACTGAGGCCAGCAGTTGTAATCAGGAGCTATACAGTATGGTTATAGTTAGTTTTAATCTACAATAATGGTAGATTTGAGCTTTACATATTGCCAGGATTTATAATATATTGGATGCCGCCGGAGCTTGATAGCTAAATACGGCGGTCCAGGAAGGGTGTAGTCTGTGTCACAGACTTCGAAAGATATTATCTAAATTAGTACTGCGCGAGAGATTAACGTTATCAGTCCGTCATAGCGAATGCATGCAAATGAAACTATATCTCAAATATCTCCGGAAAGCGAAGAGGTTCTATGGAGATTTTGGTATTAGAGGGTCCGCTACTATGTTTAGTTTGGATATGTATCATAATTGGGTCTGAACCTATAGAACCTAGCGAGAAAATTGAACGTTTTTGTCGGGTACTTCGGTGCTCGCAAACACGGAAAAGTTAACACGCAATCGCTACGGGCCGCATCCCTTTTTCCCACAATGCCTTTCGGTATTATTCCAGTCTTGAGAATTTTCAAACGCTGCGCCAACTTTTTTTTTTCAATTTTAGAAACAGGATATACGTACTAAATTGTCTGCTGTCGTCTTTTAAGAAGCTTCAGTTTTTGGAATCAAAACTTGGATTCCAGTTTGTGGTCCTCTATATGAGGACATTAGCGACAGACTGATGGTGGTAAAATACCTGGATTGTATTGCAGAATATTAGTGTCGTCGAGGGAAAACCCCGTCGTCTTGAACTGCTGGACAAAATCACCTTCAAGACCCAGAAGATTCGCATGGAATATACCATGGATATTTATGTGAACTTATGCGCTGTCATTTTGAAGTCTTCGCTGTGAGGACATATCTTCGTTGAACTGCAACACTTCTGTCATACTTTATTTTCGTGTCAGCTAAGTTGAAAAAGACTGCACGGATGGCAGTGAATGTCAATTTTAACTCGAGCGGCTGGGTGGTTGTTTTTGCAAGATTCATCTTAAGCTTTTCTTTTATTGGAATACAAAAATCGTACGGCACATTGATAACACATTTGGTGGACGATCTTGACACTTCGGAAGGGCTTATTGGTCTGTGTGGAAGCCTATACGGAGGACTCACCCACATTGCTGGTGAGTTATGGTAATAATAGCAATTAGAATTTATGATTACAGTTACTAATACAACTATTGTAGCTTTACTAATAAAAATAAGAACGATTATCATGACATGTTAAGAACTATTTCACGTTAAACTTTGAAATTCTGGATGTAGTTCAGTCTGCGCTACGTACGATTATAGTTTCTGTTAAATTATGCGGGTAGTTTTCATATGTGCCCATATTTGAAAGAATTGTTGATCGATTATTTAGTCGTTTTAGCCATGATAGTTAACGTTTACAGCTTTCAAATAATATTGACCAAAAGATATTTGGCAAATTACTCAAAAACATGGTTACGCTGATATGGTTGAACTTTTTAAGAGACACACTGCGTTATGAAATTTCCTGTAATTACCAAAGCCAGGGATCCTATCGGGATAGGACACTCGATCAAGAAAGTGGAGACATACTGCATGAAATCAGTGACTCGGGGATCGCTGGTCGTACGTGGCGCTGTTTAATTTTATATACGTCATCCTTGGTCGACTACGTCTTAAGTCATAGTAAGACGTACTGCATCGTCTGCATGAATTAATAAATTCGAAGGAATCTTCTTAAGTAAATAGATTTCCTTTTTTCGGAGCAGTCCTGGAGATAACGTTGTCAAGCAGTTCATAAATGTCCTCTTTTAGGACCACAAACTGGAAACCTTTTTGATTCCAAAACTGAAGTTCTTTTGGCCTCAAAGATGAAAGCAGGCAAAAAAGCTTTTAAGCTAATGTGGTAGTAATACTGCTCTGATCTACTACTCTGCAGATCAAACTACTGGCTACTGGCAAAGTCTTACTTAGCAAGCTCAGCTATATTTATACTAGCTAGTTTTTCACATGTTTAAGATAGGCATTATATCATAATTACATTCAACAACTCACCGTATCCCTTTGTACAGGAGCGTACCGTTGTTGATTCGTTATAAAACCCAAAGTTGATATGCAAATTAGCGCGTCACGCTCGGCGCAGTGTGCACGGAAGTGCGTTTATGCGGTACGCTTAAGTCGACACGCTGTTCGTCACGTTTAGAACTCTTGAGTACTCGCAAGGACATCAGGTGCAAAATGCAAAGTAACAAGCATGCCAAAACTAACGTTTGCTTTAGATTTTGCTAAAATATATTTACGAGGGAAGATTTCTGTTGAACTGGAAACATGTTAGTATTGTAGTGAGAATAACTATATTCTTCTATACACAATATTGATAGGTTTCTGCAATCGATGCGTCCGCGTATTTTTATCCCGCTCGGGCGGCTAAAGCTGCCCTCGCGGGATAAAAATACGCGAACGCATGGATGCATCGTTGTTGATTTGTGATGAACCACTCTGTAACATGTTTGAATCCCTAATTTTCCAATTTGATCTCACATAAATGGTATAATTGGAACTACCTATATGTTGCAATCTTTAATTTGCACCTTAGCTGGAAAATCCCAAAGCTATATATAGTAGATTCTAAATATCTCTAAACTTGTAAACAAATCACGACCTTCCAAATTTAGCATTGGGGGAATTCCCATTCACCTCTTACATAATAAAACCAGGTACTTTCCCTGCTAGGATGTTTTCTTGCACAAACAAAGAAAAATTTCAATAACAAATGAGATACAAAAAATGTGAAAACCAGTCCCAACAGGTTCAGTATGAAAACTCACAGCAAGATATCTAAAGTATACCGATGGGAATGAGTAAAAACAACAAAGAAAATACACTCCCACTCGGCGTCTGTAAAAGACTCACGGGCGTACGATCCGTAGTACGTACGTACAGTCGCGTACACGATAGTGCAGGTACTCCAAGTGATGAGATACTGCATAATACATATTTCATATGCAATAGAGGTCATGCGCATTTGCAATTCTCCTTACTGAGACAGTGTAAAGGTCCGCTATGTATATACTATAGTCAGAGACAAATTAGCCGACCAATGTGTCGCGTAGGTGCAATTTTGTCAATCGCGCGGCGCGGACTGTGATTTGGTTTGAAATGCGTAGGATGGGCTGCGTGTTCGAACAAAATAATAATTTAAAATGTCAAAACTGCCCTATTTGAGTCCGGGTGTTCGAAGCACGGACACAAGAATTAACGCAAGTAAACTTATCTTTTCAATAATTTTTAAATGTTCACAGAATATTTCGCACGCGACATTTGTTCTCACCGTCAAATTACGTCCAGACCGCATTGGTCGCCCTTATTCTTGGTTCCCGAACTGGTAGGTGAACTCTCAGCGAGCGATTGCGTGCGCAATACCGTATTTTGATGCAAGATCAAGTGTTACGCAATGCTCACACGCATAAATCGCTCACTGCGACTGGTAGTATTCATGGACTTAAATAGCTCTGTTGGATCAAGCAGAACCTAATTTTTCCAGTGGCGAGGGCGCAACCAGGCCCGTGCCACTCCACACAAACGGCCCATTGAGACATTGATGAAAAAAGACCGCCCACTTTTTAATTCACGTTGATCGCGCCCTCAAACTTTAAGATTACTATTTGGTGTCCGATGCGCTCTGCGAGTTTCCTCTCCCTAAATTATAGACTCCCTGGCCAACATCATTCTGCCATCTTTCTTTCCGCAAGCGAGTTTAGATTATATAGTATTTTATTATATTCAATTATTATTACCTCATGTTGTCATCGTCATCATCGTATCATCATCATATTTTATTGTATTACCACTTGTATTACTCGCATTGAGCGTGATCATGTTGTAATAATGACTATGGGCCACCGCCCATCACTTCAACCGAACAAGTGGAGAATTGATGGCTATCAAGTATCCGTACGCTCGTACGCCCGTACGTGTTTTACAAACGCCGCCCCACTTGCTAGCGAAAGAAAAAACACAGGACCGAAATGGAGAACAATTATAGATTTTGGGCAGGATAAACCTGCCTTTTCAAGTCCAGAGCTTATAAAACACTATCAACTGAGAGACAGAGCGCAGCAAATCGTCCTCTGCAATGAGAACGATTTTTAGTCTGACTTTATTGAAAATACCAATGTTGTGCGACAGGACGCCACGCAATCTTTCCTGTACGGAAATACCTTGTAAGTAACTCGCGCATTCTCCAGCTGCTAGACAATCACAGTCAAACACGCGAGACCTGCCAACGTTTTCCGAACAAATTTTTCATCTTTGTGTGTTCGGGCGCAGTAAGCATGTATATGTCACTAATTACATCCCAAGAGATCTTCCTCCATATATGTGGTATGAATGGAAAGCTTATATTATTAGCTTTGATGCAAAGATCTTTCCCGTCGGTTAGGTATAGACCGAGTTGTATCATTTTTCGAAGTCAAGTCTGAAATTGCCAAAAAATCATCATTGGCTACACGAAAAATTTAAAATCCAAGGAACTAGGAGGTCAAAATACTATTGAGATCAAATGTTTGCCAGATTCGTTTTAGACGCATCTGGCCATAGACTAGACTCATCTAAATAGAGATTTGAAAAAAAATATTTGCCAACTCCCACCTTTGGACAGTGTCGAGGTGAAGAACTGGGGGTGACTCAGAGATTTCCCAAGGATGGCACCCTCAATTTTCTATCAGATTGTGTTTTTGCATATATATAACATGCTTTTCCACATTCTAAACACTGTGTGAAATAGCTGAGCTCAAATGAATGTCCTTCATATAGAAAATCACGGCTTTGTTATAAAATTCCGATGCAGAAATTCTGTGTATAACCGTATCATATGGTACTGTTATACTACATTAATGTTTGCTATATTAAAACAGAAAATCCAACTCATCTCAAACTTAGTTCTAGTAATTTTATTATATATAATTATTACACCAAAAATTATAATTATTTCAAAATATCTAGTCACCTTTAATTGGCTTTCTAGTGTACTAAAGGCATAAGCGTAACTGAACATGAGCAAGATATGTAAATCACATTAAGTACGACGTGCGAAGGGGCTAATCCACCCCTGAGTGGTTCTTTAAGAAATAAATAACACAATAAAAGCATCGAAGTTGAAATTGTATAAGTTGTACTTATGAATGAATCTCTCCAACTTGTCATTCATTTTAGGATTTTTCTGTTCTACTTTGATTTCAAAATATGGCGTCAGAGCAGTTATAATGGTGGGTAGTGCAGTCAGTAGCATTGCCATTTTCACTGCAGTTTTTGCCTCCAATGTGCCGCATCTGGCCATCAGCTTAAGTATAGCAAGTAAGTGAGTCTGCAACTTGGCGTGTAAGGAACAATTTATATTTTTATGTTATATGTAACTTAATAAGTACATAATTTTGTAGATTTCAATTTCTTTTACAATGTTTTCATAAAATCTTTACAATGTGGACATCACACATCGTAAGAAATATCTGTCGTTATGGTCAGTTCATTCTCTTAAAATGAGCCGATAGTGAAATTGGCTCTAAATCAGACAGGACGAACTGTAAATCGGTTGATAATTATGTGACGATATGCTTGATAACCAAGAGCGCAATCTGCTCTAGAGTGTAAACTATACTTGTGCCAGTCAGTTGTCATTTGCGGTATGTGTCGATATGTATGAGAGCCGATATTGAAATTCTCTCTAAATCAGAAAGTGTAAACTACAGTGTGAATCAGTTGATATTGGTTGTATGTATCGATATATTTGACCTATGTCACCGTCAACAGCTATTCATGATATTTTGAAACAGCTACTGCGAACTCGTCCAGAAGTAAGCTTGGCGATGTTGTGAAAATAATCCACTTATAATAAATGTTGGCAAGCTCATTTTTGACTTTTCATACATTTAATTAGAAGATATACTTCTTTTATTAAAGGTGGAATGAGTAAACTGTGATCAACTTTTGGTGCTGTGAAAAGCATACCTAAAAAATTCCATATTTACGTTGGTAACTCCTGGAACCATTAGGTCAACGGGATATGGGCTGTATGGGATTGACCAAAATTTTAAGAAACTCCCACCTGTACAATTTCTGAGATAGAATCTATATGTGAGAGTTGTTATTTTAACAATTCATTACCTTTCACACCTTTCATGCCATAGGCGGGGGGGCATTTGGTATGTCCCACATCGGCAGATCTTTGATCCAAAAATTTTATGCCTAAATAGAATGCATGCCTGCCAAACGCTCATGAAGTAATCGATGACATCTCGGGGTGTTTTTACACCGCTGCAGGGGGGGCAATCACATACTTAATAATTCTATCTATATTGCCCATTTGATCAGGTTTTTGTTTTTCAAATTCAATGTTTTCGATTAAACTACACCCTATTACAAAGCTTTTGGTATTTTTGTAATTTTAAGGTTTTGCTAACGTGTTTTCTGGCATCTCCATCATCATAGCACTGACGTGGTACTTCCAAAGAATTTTTGCCTTGCTATGTATTTCCTCAAAGTGGGTGCTTTCGGATGATGATTATGCCACTATTACTGGAATATTAGTCGAAATATCGGATGGTGAGGAACCATGTTACTTTTGTCAGTTTCAGTTTCCAACTGTGTCTCGCGGAGCATGTTTCGATCGAAAAGAAGGAATATGAGCAGTTATTAACAGAAGAAACATCGGAAGATGACAAGAAAGAGGTGTTGAAAAAAGCTTGTATTGTGTCATTTGTAACATGGTGAATATTTCTTAGAAATACTAAGTTCACTTTGTACCTAACAGCAACATCGCTATTTGCAACAGTGTGGACGGCATGGATGTTATTTCTTGTAACATATGGTATAAGGTAAGAATTTCTCCAAGGAAGAGTACCGTCTTGTAAACAATGGGCGGCCATAGGACCATCATTGGAAGAGTTGCGCCATGGCCCTTTTATCGATCTCCAAATATTCTCGACAGAAAAACTTGTTCGTATTGTTATGCATATCTTGTGGCCATAAGCTTCTTTATGGATCCTTTCGTGAAATCAGTACGCAGAGAGTACTTTGTATCTCGGCAATTAATGTGGGTTTAACAACGGGGGCACTTTACCCAATGACACTTGCCCTAACCAAAGAAGGAGTTGAAGATAAAGACCGTCTGGTTGCAGCTATGATGATTGCAGGCTTTATTTGGTGTTGCCAAAGTTGCTAGTGGACCACTTGCAGGTGATGCTATCTTTTGCCAAGCCATTTATTTGGGTTGTTCCTTGTAAACATAACTAGCATCAGCTTCATACGAGTCTTATCGGATTTACTGTGATGCTTTGTATTTCCAATAGGTACCAGGAGGGGATGTCAGAGGCAGGATGTAATGTTGGGTAGTACTGAAAAGAAAGTGGCGAGGCTAGATTAGTATTGAGGTTAAATTGGAGGTGAATCTTATTCCCCCCAATTTTTCATTTGTCTCTAGCATATTTCAACCTAAGATTTTTTGTCATCCGAAAGATCCCTGGCATGTGCAAAGCTTTCAAAACGTCGGTATACAGTGATTACAATGCAACTATAGCCACAAGTATTTACTGAATAACACCATTACCTATGGAGGACTATAGGATCCTTAACCCTCGTCTACCGAAGGGGGGGGTGACCACCCCCTTAGGTTTTTCCGGCTGCCTAAACCCCCTTTTTGGTTTGTTCAAATTATTTATGTAATTGTCAATTGAATGTTCGCTCCTTTTAACCAAAAAACAAAAAAAAAACAAAAATCCACGGGTATAGGAAGAGACAGGGTGATCCCAAATGATGGGATAGGGGGGGGGGGTGGTAAACACCCCCACCTCCGGAAGAGAAGTACCAAATGCCTAACACAACACGGAGGAAACATCACAGACGCTTGATTGGGTACCAATAGATAGTATGGTCCTCCTTTCCATTGATTACCAAAATGAGTACCAAAATGCCTAGCATTACGTCACTATGGCGTCATTAAAGGTGCATATCAGCAAAAGTGCCATTTCCATAGACACACACAGTGAAAAATTCAATTTTTCGCCAAAAAAAGTCGGAAAATCAGGATTTTCATGCGGTTTTTGACTCTTACTTGCTGAGGAAATGACTAGTTTTATATAATGATTGCATTTTAGAGCTATAATAGGTGTGTATGAGTCGCTAAAATTGCAACAAATATCATTTTCCCCCTAATCGTTATTTTCGTACTTTCCTCAACATATGACGTTACATAGTGGGGGGGGGGGGGGGGGACGTCATAATGGGATGTTAGTACTTATTTTGTACCAAGGAAAGACACCAAACCTAAACGCTATCCATCGTACCAAATTTACAAGGATCGGGTGTTCAGTAAGTAACGAAAATCACAGGGGGGTGGTAACCACCCCCCCCCCCCCCCATCGGCAATTTTGTTACAAAAAAATGGTCGGTAGGACGAGGGTTAATTCGAAACAATGTCGAGGTTAATTTGTGTATAGTACAAAATAGTTTACATAGATCAAGTTGATGCCATTTGAGTAAAAAGAACATCTCAGAGAAACAAAGACCAACCATATTTTTTCTCTCTAATTACAGGTTACTTATTTGACGCCACAGGGAGTTTTACAGCGCGTCTTGATAATGGGAGAATAATTCTGACATCTGCGTTTAATGGTCTAGAAGTGAAACATGAGAGGGTGTGGAAGGACATAAAAATTAAAGGCAATTCCTCATTCATCGGGTGCGGAGCAAATAGCTTTCTTCCGGGCGTGGGGATGTTTTTCTCTTCGAATGAGCCCTCAAAATCCCTGTTGATAGCCTAGCAATGTATACTGTGGATAGAGCATGGTACAGGGAAAGAAAATCATGAATCCGATTTGTTAAGGGTCAAAGGGAATATCAAACGACGTCTTGATCTTAAGTTGTATGTTTCATCCTTTTACAGTAGGACTCAATGCATATGGCAATGAGCTAATGCACCTACTCGTCTCTACGTGTTTTGTGCCAAAGATAGCAAGAATGCAATATTCATTAACATCGCAGACTTGCTCACCAGTATTTCTTTTTGTACAAAAATTCAAGCAGTCCATTATAGGATCAACACACAGCGGCTTTTAAGTTTCTGGACCAATTAATCTTATGAAGATACGCTACGAAGATCACTACACGCCATCCGCCAACGTCAAAAATCAGCACCTGACCAGATTCGAACCGGACACCGTGCTACTAAAAAGACGCACTACTGCAACTAGATTAATAGGAGAGTGATACATTAAATTATAGGCAATAAGGTTCGATAGTTCATCACTTTGCTTTCTTATTGAAAAAAAATCCCCTACCGCATACGGTTTGTGTAAAGAATACAACGAATCACTGTGGTATTCTTCTTCTTGCGTGTGAGGCAGCAGCTAAATATTTTTAGGACGGTGGAGCCAGCTCACTGTTGATTGGTTGGGATTTGCGAAGTCTATACCCACCGGTGGGTGAAAGGTAGGGCACTCATTGAGAATGTAATCCGCAGTCTGTGATGGAGAACCACATTGGCAGGCTGGAGATGGTCGCAAGCGACCGACATCTGTGCGAATCCGGTTTAAGGTGACCCATTCCTTGCGTAGAAGATTATTACCAGGTGGGAGTTCTGTCATAGGTGTAATAGTGAGTTGGTCTGGTCTTGAAGTATCTTGCCAGGCAGTGTTCCATGTCTGTAAGATGTTGAATGGGGAACTGGAGAGTTTAGCAGCGGGTCGACAGAAAGGTCGACGAGAGCGCACGCAGTCTCTGTCTGCCGACAGTGTTATGCAGCAGGTGCTTGATGTCCAACAGAGTCTTGTTTACCAGTTTGTGCGTGTGGTTTTCTTTCCGAAGCACTGCAGGTGCAATGCCTTAAAAAAAGCACTGGTAGAAACTCAGATGGAGTGAGACGAAGGCAGCCAGTAATCAGTGCAGACGATAGCGTACTTGTACGTGTACGTAAACGTACAAGTACGTACATACGTCACCAAATTATAAAGAAATACAAAATCCTCTCGGGATTCTGTTTTGAGAAAGGATACAAATTTAAGAACTGATGCCAAATAACATTATAAACAAATTCTATGTGTAAAAAATTATGATTTCATGTGTCGAAATTTAATTATTGAAAAAAAAAGTCACGGATGACGTCATTTCAATTTTCTTAATTAATTGATAGGCCTATCTTTTTACATTTGAAAAAAAGATCTGCACATACCGTTTGTTGATCCTTTAAAACTCTATTTGTGAAGATTACAACTTCATAACTGTAAAAAAGAAACTGTCCCGGGTGAAATGTTTTCTCACCGAATTTATTTCTTAAAAAGTTCATTGCACTGTGGGAAATTAATGACGTATGTGCGTACTTGTATCGTATACGTACCTTGTAACGCTTTCTTCTGGACTGGAATGTTCTCATGGTCTATTAGTACTGTGTTCAGCTTCTTGTGTGACAGCTTGCACCAGCTGGGGCGGGCCATAATCGGCAGCCCTGTAGACCAGAGCCAAGGCGTGGTGCGTAGAGTCGTTGGGCTGGCACCCATAGGGTCCCAGCAAGGCCGCACAGGAGGTTATTCTTCGAAGAAACCTTTGGCGCATATTGATGCGATGTTGCCTGCCGATAGAGTAAGCCTGCCGATCAAGCTTCACCCCAGATAGGTTGGTGGTGGGATTGTAAGGCCGAGGCGCACCATTGAGGTTTATTTGAAGCTGGCGATGAGTCCTGGTAATGGAGATGGACGCAGTAGTGGTGGTATTACATACTGACGTGCTTTAAATCATTTCTAATGAAAGTGCAGGCTGTACTCTGAACTTATGCCAAAACTGAACAGTATCGACATACTGAAACCCAAGGCGGTTCTCGAACCACAAAGGTCCCCCGCCCCTTGCGGTAGTAAAAGGAGGGAAAGCAACATAACTTTAAGATCACGGGGAAGATTGTGGTAGAAATAAGTGGTTCTCGAACCACTAGTCTCATGCCATAGCTGTGCCAATACACGTATATGCCCCAAGATGACTTCGAAAAATGTGGTTGTAGTCATACATAATTGATACCAAGTTTCATGGCTGTACAACCATTAGTAGTTATTTTACCTTGGATGACACACTTTGACTCGAAATTATATCACAACTTTCATTGTATGTTGACCACACCATGCAACCATTGTGATTCGGACCTACGTTAATTTGACCTGATGACCTTAAATGATGTTGGAAATTTGTTGGGATTCAAAGGTGAATACTCCCCAGGTTTCAGTAACATAGAACCATTTGTAGTGATTTGACTATGGATGACCCTGAATGACCTTAAAATGACCTTCACAAGTTACAGCCATAAATGTTGACCACACCCACAAAGTTTCATGACCATACAACTATTGTAGTGATATGACCTTCTTTGACATTGGATGACCCCAGACGACCTTGAAATGACCTTGAAAATTTTTGGTATCAAATGCTGGCAACACCCATGACCATACAACCATTGGCCATGGATGACCCCACATGACCTTGAAATGACCTTCAAAATTTCCAGCACTGAATGTTGACTACATCCATCAAATTTCATGACCATACAACCATTTGCAGTGATTTGACCTCAGATGACCTGGAAATGACCTTGAAAAAAATGGCTTCAAATGCTGACTATACCCATCAGGTTTCATGGCCATACAACCATGTTTAGTGATTTGACCTTGGATGACCCCACACGACCTTGAAATGACCTTCAAAATTTTTGGCACTGAATGTTGACTGCACCCACCAAGTTTCATCATCCTACCACTTGTTTAGTGATTTGACCTTGAATGACCCCACATGACCTTGAAATGACCTTCAAAATTTTGGCATCAAATTTAGACCACAGCTACCAAGTTTCATCATCCTACCACAGTTGACAAGGTTTAAAGCAATTTAATCCATTTTTGACCGCATTTGACCTTTGACCCAAGCCACATGACCCATCTCCGAACTCATCCACCACCTACTTGAGTGACATCTATGGTGCAAAGATGGGCACCCATACTTGCTCAGATAAAAGATATCGTGTTTACAAGGTTTGTAGCAATTTAACCCTATTTTTGACCATATTTGACCTTTGACCCATGACACATGACCCATTTCAGATCCAGGCCAACGCGTACTTGAGATACATCTATGTTGCGAAGATGGACCCCCACACTTGCTTAGATCCAAACAAAGATATCGCGTGGGACACACACACACACGCACGGACGAAGAGCATTTCTATAGTCCCCCTTCGCCAACAAAAGTTGGCGGGGGACCAATAAAATACATAATAGATAGCAAGAAGATCAAGAAGTGTGTACAAATGTGATATTATATAGAATATTATAATTATGAAGTGTAAAATGATATTCTAAAGAAGTTGTAGCTTCTACCACTTTAATCCCGTTTAAGAGTATTTTGTGTGCAAAATAGGGCTCGCTCTCATGGATTAAAAGTTTGTGACTAAGTATGACAGAGTCATTTGGTGACCCCTATAGACCCCTGTAGACCCTTGTTACATTTTGCCCGTGAATTACAAAACCAAATGCCAAACATTGTAGTATAAGGTAAGACGAACAATTTGACACAAGTTTCAACGAAATCGGAGCACTGGGTAACGTTTACCCCCAGGATGACATTGAACCTTAATAGGGCTGTACCTGTTTAACTAAAGGTCGAAACCTATACAAACTATACATTTTTAATCCTTATAATGAGACAAATACATTGGTGTACATTTAAACACAATTTGACTTGATTTCAAATTTACCCCTGTACTATTTTTACCACCCTTAATTTACAAAGTTCCCCACATTTCCCAGAGGTTGGACCCAAAATTTCGATTCACACCCTTCAAACTATAGAAAAACATTCTTCCCCAAACTTCTAGAATGGGATTCATCGGCAGTAAAAGATTTTGATAATGGGTTTTGGCTTTGTCTCGCAAATTATTCACGTTTTTACTTGCCTAGGACACATTACTCTTGCATTAACATAAACTTCTTACCCTTTATTTCGTAAATATATAAGATCGACTCGTCGCAAATTCTGTGAATAACGGCATTACCCCATCCTAAGTAACGTGACTTGTTGACTCATCTCATTGACCTTTCAGATACAATAAAAAAGCAGGTCCTTACTTGTGGAGTGCTATGCCTGATAGCAATCGTAATGTCCACTTTGGAAATATTTCAGTTTAAGGGGCAGTTAATCTCCTTTTATCATTAACAGTAAGTTTGTATAATATTTCAGTATGTTCACGTAAGTTTCTTGTAAGTTGCCGCTTCCATTACGAAGTCTTTCGCACGTCTTTCTTGTCTGTGCGCTACTGTCTGTTTTTGTAGACTAATTGTTCGTGGTCTAGGAGCGTCTTATTGACTTGTTAGATTATTAAATTTAACCGTTTATGTTTCGGTTACGATTTCAGCTCTGATTTGTCCAGGATATATTTTGATTTGTGAATCAAAATAAAACGAAACGGACACTGAAAATGATGGTAAGGCGGTGAGGTTCATGGTGGTGAAAAACCCGGCTTCAATAGGACAGAACAACAGATCGACTATCTTAGCTAATCGGAGGTAAAAAATTGCATCCAAAACCATGGCAGAGGGCCTACAGCTACAGATTTCATTTGATTGTTTTTGCTATTAATTAAATTTGGCTCTTAAATCAATTTTTTTATTTACTACATTTTAAAATTGCATAGAGTTGATGAGGTTACAGGCTTTAGTCCGTCTAGGCTTGGCTTTGATTCTTTCATCCAAGTTCTTACAAAAAAAACCCCAAAAAAGGGGGGGGATACACCTGGATTTGAGCTTAAGTTTGCAAACAATAACATCATGACCGACGTTTTCCATATCGTTCACATGCAACTTACGGATATCTGTGTTGATCGGAATGGAGGGGTTGCGATCAGTATGCCTCCAAATGTGTTCCTTTTTTCCCTTTTTAATGGAATGTGGAGGCTCTGTCAAGGAGTCTAAGTGCGATGTTCAGTTAAGAAATGATGACCTCACGATAGGTGCGACGGTGAAAAAAAGATAATGAGACTGGACTGCACTCAAAAGAGTTGAGAATATGGTATAGAGTTCTTGCAAGATAGTGCATGACGACGAATATCAAAGATAGCTTATAGATGATAGGGGTAGAAAAGGCGGGTCAGAGTCAATTGAATGTTGAGGTCCGGAAGTTTACTTTTGAAGTTCGGAAAGAAGTGACTGACAACCATTGTTCAAACGATGAAACACACTCAATTGTCACAGATCAGATTGAGCAGCTTTCTTCCATCACGCCTACGTTATCGTCAATAAAGCAATTATGTAAGTTGGCTTGGGACTGACATAAGGAGTGGAAAAGCATTTCCTCAAAGTGTCCCACGCAACACCCTGGGCCTAGTTTCAACTTCGATCTCGCCGTTCACACATTAAACGTAAGATTTTGGTATTGTTAGAAGCATTGTATTTTTCTAGAGACATGCAACCTTGTAATTTTTTATTGTATACTGTACCAGCAAAATCTATGTATAATTTTTCCAGCAAAAATATGTAATAATGTACCAGCAAAAAATATGTTTCGTTACCGGCACTGTGAAGATCTACAAATGTAACATATAGGTCCGGATATAGGTACATACATGTGTGTATCGTACTAAAGTCTGATAGTTATGAATGCATATAACTCACAGTTGTAGCATTGCCTTTGACCTTTAAGCATCACACAAAGTGTCAAAATAATTGATATTCTTGTAACAAATACTGGTCGAATTCATTCATTCGGTGAAACTCAATTCAAAACTAACGTGGCGTGCATGAATTGCTTTTATTTTTCGAATTAATTGGCAGCAAATGTGCATTGCATATTATGCAAACGACTGCCTTACCTCGAACACGGACATTACAAACTTCTCTTCTCTTTCTAGAAGAAAAGAACAATGGGGGGAAGGAGCAAAACGGCGCAATACCGAACCACATTATAACATAAAAATTGATTCTCTCCTTTCGGATTCGGTTAAAAAAAGAGCGATCACGAATGGCTGTGAATATCAGGTTCAACTTAGCGGTGTTGGTTGTTTTGGCGAGATTCATTTTAAGCTTCATATTTGTCGGAATACAGAAATCGTCGGCATATTGATAACACATTTAGTTGAGGACCTTGGTGCTTCTGAAGGGCTTATTGGTCTCTGTGGAAGCCTATACGGAGGACTCCCTCACATTGCTGGTGAGTTATAGCAATAATTTTATTATTACAGTAGTACGTTTTCTGAAGAGCGATCTTTGGTGCTTGGATGGGCAGGGATGATGATCAAAAGTAAGATGTACTGTCTTCTGGTATATATTTGCCAGTTGTCCAAAGATATCACTTTTGTCCAACCTTCGGTCATTTATAACTTAACATGTATACGGTCCTGTAAGTAAGTATAAGCTGACCTCTGCAAACCTTTTACAACCGACCAATTCTGAATACCTTGTTGAATTAATGAAGCAGCTTTTTTGAATGTCAATTTAAAAGAGCCGGGAATCGAATCATTTGCGCATTAGTTGAAATGAAAAGGCTTTGAAATCGTACCTGTGAAATCGCAAGTGAATGGCATCACAATCATAATCTTTTAAATCAATGGAGTGTGGATAGTTACCATCATTCAGAGGCCCCATTTCTTTTTTATTTACTTTCTGTCATGAAGATCAGCAGTGGGGAGAGTAAATGTAATCAGGGACAGACAGGGATTAACATTGATGTTAATATCAGCGTACAATGGATAGGGTAACGTAAATTTTAATTTTTTGTGGTGGCCTTCTTTCATCCATAAATCTATTGATCTGTCCTTGGTAAGTAGCCTCTCTCCATTCTAATGGAACGGCTTGGTCACATGGTTGGAAGAACGTTCTTGGAAAATACTATACTACAAGTTTAAAATTTAATAATGACGACTAAAATAAGTTAGTTTTTTCTATGTCTTTTGTTCTTTAGTTACTGATGAATGAATTCATTAATTTCCGATTGCCTGTATCTATACTGGATTACAGCAGGGTGTTGAAAACCCTTTTCATTACACATCAGGAGTAAGTGTGAGATTTGTGTGAACACTCAATTCCTTTTGAAGATCAATAAAGGAGATTATGCTTTCGTAATCAATTAAACAAGATAGCATGGTTGTTATTACTTCCGTAATGCCAAACCCCATTATATCGTACAATAACGTATTCGTGGCTAACTGTATAATTCCCATTGGAATAGAGAAAAGGGCGTGCGTACAGAATTGTTCATATCTGGCTTATTTTTCGTCGATTTCTTACATTTTTTTCAACTTCTTTGGAGGTGTATTAGATTTGCTTTATTAAACCACAATACAAATTTATGATTCAGGTGATTTTATCAAGGTCAAGGCCATCTGCAATCCTTACTTGTCATTTTTAGTGACGGTTTTCATTGATAATCTAGCAGCTTTCTCAACTGGCCTGGTCGTAACTTAAACGTACCCGCATTACCATATTCCAGATCGGTATTTCCGAGGCCAACCTGCACATTTCGTTGTGCAAAGGTTGTTGTTTACTATGGCAATTAATCCAAATTAATTAAATATGGACAAAACATCTTGACTTATATTCGCCGTATTCACACGGTCATTTAACAAGTAGGTCGGGTGTCTCCTGTGCCTTTGGACCTCACTTGAATCCACTGAACTATGCGTATTCACTGACTTTTGTAATTAAGTACTGAGGGCAATGCTGAGTGGAAGAATGTCGTAACTACCTTTTTTGCTATGTTGATATTTTATTAGGGGTTCTCTGCCAATATCAGCATAAACTTGATAAAAATTAAAATACACTTTTGACAAAATTTTTGGAGTTTTATTTACATGCCTTTTTAAAAACCATCGCTTTGCAAAAATCAAAACGGCGTATCTACATAACTAGTTTTCCCGTTGAGTGCAACAAAGTTGTATTAGTCAGAGAGAACGCTCATGTGACCGTACAGTTGAGTATATATACAGTTTTTTGATGAAAATGATAGATTAGGCTGTGTAGAATAAGAATCTGCCGGGTGCCACCTGGGCATCCTTGAGCATTTTGAGAAATCCAAAATGGCGTCGCCATAAATGGTAATTATCTATTCAAACCTATATTATCAAACTATGGAGTTACTAGATATACTATAGGATCCAATGAACAAGTGTATGGCACTTTTAACATTAAGTCATACTTCAAATTCAAAATGGAAGCCAAATCCAATAATTTTAAAATATGCCCTATTACAACAAATACCTGCGATAAAAATAGACATTAAGTACTTAGGTTATGTTGTTAGACACAATAAATGTATTTCTGATACTTTTAAAATTGTAACATGACGTCAATCAATATGGCAGCCAAAAACGTGAACATCTTCAAAAATACTTCACACAAATTTATAACGTATTACAGCCTTCAAACCGAAATCAATGTGTCAATGACATTAGAAATGTACCTTTGATCCTAACCAATGTACAACATACATTTCAATTTATTTATCGGGATTACCTGGTATCACTTCATTATGATCATAGGTACATTTCTAATTGTTTCATCGACACAATAATTTATACTTAAATATTTAGAAATTTGTGTCAAATATTTTTTGAAGATATTCACGTTTTTGGCTGCCATATTGATTGACGTCATGTTACAACTTTAAAAGTATCAGAAATACATTTATTGTGTCTAACAATATAATCTAAGTACTTCATGTTAATTTTTTATGGCAGGTATTTGCTGTTATAGGCATATTTTAAAATTATTAGATTTGGCTTCCATTTTGAATTTGAAGTATGACTCAATGTTACAAGTGCCATGCACTTGTTCATTGGGTCCTATAGTATATTTATTAACTCCATAGTTTGCTAATATAGGGTCGAATACAATGGATTTCTCAAAACGCCCAAGGGTGCCAAGGTGGCACCCGACAGATTCTGATTCTACACACCATTATCTATCACGTTCAGCAAAAAAATGTGTTTCTACTCAACTTTACGGTCAGGCCATAACTTGGACCATATCTCTCCGACTATTAGGGGCTCCCCTTTTGCACCACACGTCAGCTATTTGATGTTATATTTATGCAATGAAGTTAATAAACTAAAAATGTCAGTAACGACTTTGTTTTACTCATATGACGGTTTATCCCATGTCTTCAGATTGGCCGGTGCAGGAAATGACCCTGTATAGTGTTTATTTTTTTTTTTTTTTTTTTTACACTGCCGTTTTCTTCCTTTTCTTTCAATTCTACAGCTGGAAAAGGTAACTTATGAGAATTCTACAGAGTTATCCTTCACTTTGAAGCAATTCCTGCAAATTTCAAGTATTTTTAAAATCACTGATAGTGTCTTTAACTCCATAGTTTGCTAATATAGGGTCGAATACAATGGATTTCTCAAAACGCCCAAGGGTGCCAAGGTGGCACCCGACAGATTCTGATTCTACACACCATTATCTATCACGTTCAGCAAAAAAATGTGTTTCTACTCAACTTTACGGTCAGGCCATAACTTGGACCATATCTCTCCGATTATTAGGGGCTCCCCTTTTGCACCACACGTCAGCTATTTGATGTTATATTTATGCAATGAAGTTAATAAACTAAAAATGTCAGTAACGACTTTGTTTTACTCATATGACGGTTTATCCCATGTCTTCAGATTGGCCGGTGCAGGAAATGACCCTGTATAGTGTTTATTTTTTTTTTTTTTTTTTTTACACTGCCGTTTTCTTCCTTTTCTTTCAATTCTACAGCTGGAAAAGGTAACTTATGAGAATTCTACAGAGTTATCCTTCACTTTGAAGCAATTCCTGCAAATTTCAAGTATTTTTAAAATCACTGATAGTGTCTTTAACTCCATAGTTTGCTAATATAGGGTCGAATACATGGATTTCTCAAAACGCCCAAGGGTGCCAAGGTGGCACCCGACAGATTCTGATTCTACACACCATTATCTATCACGTTCAGCAAAAAAATGTGTTTCTACTCAACTTTACGGTCAGGCCATAACTTGGACCATATCTCTCCGATTATTAGGGGCTCCCCTTTTGCACCACACGTCAGCTATTTGATGTTATATTTATGCAATGAAGTTAATAAACTAAAAATGTCAGTAACGACTTTGTTTTACTCATATGACGGTTTATCCCATGTCTTCAGATTGGCCGGTGCAGGAAATGACCCTGTATAGTGTTTAGGTAGAATTTCTATACAAATTTGGGTTCTGGGTCCTTTGCATCTTTCAAAACGTGGTACTTCACAACTTGCATACATTTTGTTGCAGACCATTCTCGTTTCTGTTCCTCTACAGGATGGATGGATTGATGCACCTTGGCCGTCCTGCCAATTTCTTCAGGTATCGAGTTTCCAGAGCTTCCAGATTATTGGCAAATGAGATAGAGAAGCTGTAGATGATGAACTCCATTGAAGTTCAACTAACGATATGGTTTTCATAATCCACATCTTATGCTGTTCACCTGGTCACTTCTCCAAGAGATCCTTCAATTTGGTCTCAACACATGAGCTCATCTCTTTGTCGCTGGGGTTCTTGAAGATCTCTTGGCCAAGGAACCGCATGGTTTGTGCTGGTGAAAATGAAGGGGATCGCTTTTCCATCTATGCATATTTTTGATCATCATCTATGTTGTTGATTCCTTCCCATTCTTACGGACCACGTGATCTTCTTCAAGGCCAGGCTTTTATATTTTGTAGGCTTCGCCTTCATTGTTCTAGTCCACTTTAAGAATGTCTCTACTAATCCTAGTTGCTCTTTGCATCCACACTACCAGCTATTATGGTGAGGTCTTCTGCATAGGTTTTTATGAATTTATAGTTTTTTTCTTTCTTTTGTTCTATATAGCGCTTTGCCTACATTGTAAAAGGCGCTCTAAAGTATAAATCGCATTGATTATGATTATTAGCTGGTAACCAAGATCATGTTTTGTCTTCAGCAGGTTAAACACGATCAGAAAGAGCACGGCAGATAGACGACAACCTTGGAATAAACCACTTTGGTACAACGACCAGTTTAGGTTGTCCCCCTTCTCTGTGTGTATACTTTCACAATTCGAGTTGTGTCACCAGATCCAGCCTGGCAGGTTGGATGTGGTACCATTCTTGAGAAAACTGTATCAAGTTGAGAGCTACAGATCCGTATGCATAGGCCAGATCGAGCCACGCAACTATATACAATCTCCAGGGAAAGATTACAAATCTCCAGGGAAAGATTTAATAACTATATACAATATACAATCCCCTTTACATTTGCTTGGCATCAAGGAGCGTTTCCATGAGGGCTTGAGTATGCTCGATGCATCCTGCAATACCAAGGAGAACCCCTTCTGAACGTATCCATTCTGTACCACAAATGTGATGAGACGTTTGGCAAGAACCTGGAAAAAATCTTTCCACTGACATTAGTCAAAGTAATGTGTCTAAACAGCTCAGGTTTAGATTTGTCTTGGGATAAGAACAGCAAAACAGCTTCACCTACTCTCCATGACAGAGGTATATCCTTCTTCTTGCAGATTCTCCTCAGGATTGTCCAAACTACTGAGCGGACCTGCTGACATTTCTTGTAAACAGGTAAGGGATGGCGTTAGTGCCTGGAGATGACTTGTTTCTCTTCTTCAGCTGTACAATTTGGTCATGGACGGTGGAGCTTTGTTAAATTGTTGCCTTGGAGCCTTTGCTTTTGGAATTTCTCTCAAGGGGTTATATCGGTAATGGCGTTTGTTGTCACGATAGGTATTACCGAATCAAAAGTATTAGTGACCTCAGATTCCTTGCTAAATTCTGGTGCACCTTGATCACCTTCCGTATCTAAAATTTAGCACACTGGTACGGGTTTCTTGAGTATAGGCGTGGTCTTTCTATTCTTTGCGCTTCAGATACAACTTTCTAACTTTGTTGTGGAGTCGGATAACCTTCAGGAAGTCTTGCCTCAATATCCTGTATTTCAAAGTCAGGCCTCTGAAATTGCTTTCTTCAACTTCTTTAACTCTTTCTTACAACTTCTTAGTCTCTTCTGTTGACGTGTCAAATATTGTTTCGGATAAATATTGAGTCGGATAATCTTCAGGAAGTCTTGCTTCATCTTTTGTATTTCAATGTCAGGCCTCTGAAATTTCCTTCTTCAACTTCTTTAACTCTTTCTTACAACTTCTTAGTCTCTTCTGTTGACGTGGCAAATATTGTTTATTTCCTTCTTTGGCTTTTGGCTGATGTTTGGTGGCAAAATTATAGATAAAGGCTTCTAGCTCTTTCTATGCCCTTGAATTTCCAGCTTTTGGGTGGTTTAGCCTTGCTTTAAACTCGACCTTGCCACTGATTTCTTGGATGTTCAGCTCGTCTTTTTTATTGTGAAGGAAGTGCTTGCTGGACAGGTTGGCACTGTGGTTGTATGTACCTGTCATGGTCCTAACTGGCTCGACATGGAGCGCAGGCATTGAAACGTTACTTCTTTTAGGACCACTCTTTGCCAGATTTCACAGGTAAAACAGCAATTGCACCAGAGTTGCGAGTAAGCATCAATTTGATATCGTGTACTTCAGTCCCTGAATGCTGTTGTGTTGTATATACCGACTGTTCAACATTACGTGCCAGCTTTGAGGTCTGCTTATCGGACAGAGTCGGTATTGGATAACACAACCGTCTATGGTCCATTTATCTTCCTCGAGTTAGTGACGTCAATGCGTCCAGACAGATGTTTTGCGTGTGTCTTTTCGTACGGCCTTTATACGCGCGCGTGTTCATGCCAGGTCTTTGATTTAACGCCCGCGATTTAATGCTGCGACCACTGCATAACACTCTCTGACGTCACTGACTCGAGGAAGATAAAAGTACTATAGTGACCGGATGGCCGTGGGTTCGATTCCCAAGTCGGGAATCGAACTGTTGTATTCAACGTGATTTGTCACGTATCTGGATTGGTAAAAACTGTTAACCTATGCACGATTTACTGACATGCACAGTTTAAGAGTCAAACTACCATAAGCTTAGACGTGAAAGGGCCCAATTGGCAAAGCCACACTGAATGATTTATTGGATGCTACAATTCTTGTTACAAGCAAAGAAGCTCATATATGATTATGTTTATATCATTATATCAAGTAAACTGTAAATACCAAACAGGCCTAGGCTCTAGATAATAGTTGGAGTGAACTACTCTGAATAGCGAGTATCACTAGAATTAGTAGTAAAGTTAACAAACAAAAACATATATTTACAATTCTATTTCAAATATACAATACATTTCGGTACATAAACATTAGCTAAAATTTCGTCTTTTTTACGTATCTAGAATTTGACATTATCAATGAAAAGTTAAAGTATTTTCATGGATCATAATTACCTTGCAAAAATGCTATATTCACTTATTTCAGTAATGTTAGTTTCCACTTCATTTATGCCGGCTGCAAATTGCAGTAAAAAAAAACAATCATTGAGCATAATGTTGACACCATACGGTTTAGGCCGCCGTCGAGTCTGCTACCGGTGCGAACCATATGATTTCACATTAATACATGAGTAAACATGCGTGGGATTTACATTCACTATCTTTTTCTCAAAGTAATTCACCTTTTCTTCCTCTCCTTTTTTTAACCTCCGACCCTCTATATCTTCATCTTTCTTTGTTTCTGTCTCCTCTCTCTCTCCCCCTCTCTCTCTCTCAGCTTTTTCCTATTGGACATCCGAAATGGCCCAGAAAAAGGTAAAACGCTACATATTGAAAACATTAAATGTGAATCTCAAATTTAGAATAATGCATTACTTTGTATTTTGTCATCTGTCTTAAGGTTTCATTCTGATTGAAAAGTACCATCTTTCTTGCAACACTACTTTAATGCACTAAAATACCAAAACTCGTTTAATTTCTTCATCAAGTGCCAACATCTTCTCTATGCACCGTAAAAACAATACTGTTCTAGGGACGTTTCCTCATAGTTTATTGCAAGTCATAATACATACGTGTTTTACAAAAAAATATTTGTTAAAACATCTCTTTTACAATAATGGTATCTCTCAAAGAAAACATGCTGCAATGCTTCTGGCCTTGTTTTTGAAAAGAAAAAATATCGGTATCATTTGTATTTATTTTTAAAAAATATTTGTACCTTTCTTGGTAATGTCATCAGATTTTGTCTGTAATTTGGGTGTTGCCATGGCAACCACAGGTGAGTGGTGAAATAAGTATGAATTTTCGAAGTACTGACCAAGGACCAATTCATACACAAACTTTGAAGAAAATACATTTTTAAGGTCCATCATTTTTTATTCCATATTGGTCGATTTTATCAGAGTGGGAAGATGATCGTTCCCATCCATCCCGCCAGTGTTATTTTAGAAGTCGAATAACATACATGCGGCGAGTTGATATTAACTTGTATTTCGTTAAAAGTTGTACTATGGAATTAATCTGTTCCAACGTGTCTTTCATTTTCAGGATTTTTCTGTTCTACTTTGATTATGAAATATGGTGTCAGAGCAGTAATAATGGTGGGCGGTGCAGTCAGTAGCATTGCGATCTTCACTGCAGTATTTGCCAACAGTGTGCCGCACCTGGCCATCAGCTTAAGTATAGCAGGTATGCGAACGTCTGCAACTTGATATGGAATCGTAATGGCATCTCACATACAAGCACAGGAACAATTGGAGTTTTATTATGCTATGAACCATCTGGGAACAGGCAATGTTCAGAAAATGCCCATTTTTGTTCAGACTTATCTAGGTTTGTCCATGAGTCCCCTCCCCCCAAGAAAAGTATCGACATAAAATAGACAGTTGTAATGTGTTTGTCTTTATCAGTTGTTATTTTCAGGAAATCTGATATAATTTATATTTGATGACAAAAAGTGACACTTTCTTGCACAGGGATTTAACAATCGAGAAAATCGTATTTTTATGCATTTTTTATGTTTTGGAAGCATTAAAAACATTTTTTTTGTTTAGGCGACTCTAATTTACTGTACTTAACTGACAAAGGAAAAACAACTTTAAAAACACAATTATCTCGATTGTTAAATTCCCTTTGCAAGAAAGTGCCATTTTTATTTGCCATTAAATTTGATAAATGGCGGTATTTCAAGGAGAAGTTTTGGATGAAACTTTTTTGCTTATTAAATGTGTACCATTTCAGTCTGCATTTTTACACTTTTGTGACAGGATACGGAGCTTTTCCAGAGAAATACACTTTTCTCAAGGAGGCTTATTTTTTTACCTGTATCGGTATTAGATAAACCATTAACTTTTCCACTCGAGTGTGCAAAATCACTGAGATGTGACAATTATCAAGGACTGTTGCTGTGGCTCTTTTTGTATATGAAATTCAGTTCCTCGAAGATTGTTTTGTTTCAATTCACGGATTGGGTATTGTTGAGCACCCAAGCGAAAATGTCCAGGTATACTCCCAACTATCCAAATTGTTATAGTAGGATATTTTTATTCCTGTTAGTTCATTCAAAGTTCAGGGCGTTGTCGTGTCGGCGATTCCCTTCGTTCTGAGAGGTTGTAACTCAATCAATACAATAGAAATTCGATGTGACAATAACAGATCAGATTAAGGCCAAAATAAAAAGTTTTGTAAAAAAAACAAAAAAACAAACCTTTCACGAACAAAAATACAAGGCAAATGCCTAAATAAATTCCAAACACATTAACTTGAACAAAACTTGATGCAATTCAACATAACCACGACACACCATTTACCGGACACTCAAACCATATTTATAAAGGAGTCCATTGCGATGCACACAGCAAAGAATACTCAAACCATCAACAAAGCGCGGCACGACGTGCTAATTGCGACAACGTCACACCCTGCATAATGCATGTCGGTGTGAGCTATCCCAAACACACTGCACGGGTTGGTCGTGCATGTCAATCAGGGGAACCCAAAAGAAGAAAAGAACACGCGCTGCTGTGACAAGAGAGAGGTTCCGATAGCCCGTGTGAAGTGAATATGAAGAACACGGAATATCGGAATATCAAAACGTATAATGGAACGATGTCATGATGGGACATGTTTTGAAAGAAGTGCGGTTTGCATTGTGCATATAGCAGGCGTCAATATGACTAAAGGATTTGTCAATAAACCACTTGTAAATTTTCGTAATTATGGACTTTATCTATTGCAACCCAAAAGGGTACTAAGTTTCTGGAATTGTTATGAGCAAATGAGATGAAATGAAATTGAGACTTTGCTCAATGCCACGCTTTCTGTGCTTTGGAATAGCGCTATACAAGTCACCAACCAAGGTTAAATTATATTAAGCAGTGCGCGCTTTTCAATAAGATCTAGTAATGTTGTAAAGAAGTTCGTTTGGGCATAAAAAAAAATGGTCCTAGGAATAAGTTATTATTACCCGCTAACATTCTTTTACGTCATTATAAGGAATATTAGAAAAATCTGATAAGTTTACATTCATTCGCTCTTGTTCCAGAAATAATGCATGACATCCTGATCCAATCATTGTCAAAATACTACTGTCAATTCAATTAGCTTAGACCCTCGTTTTTTAATTAATATAGAAGAAGGTTTAGGCGGGCGAAAATCGTGAAAGAAAAGTTGGAATTCATCTAATTACCCAACAAGAGTTTGAAGGTGCGCGTACTGAAAAATATTTCTTCATAACCAATTCTATTCAATTTCTGCGATTTTCTGGCACAATCGGCAAGGAATCGGAACCCAGCCGACAATATTCTTAATGAGCCATAAACTTTTCAGGAATGTTCCATTATAACATAGGGTGTAATAAAAAGTTGCATCGCCTCTTTGACAGTAGAACACATCGGTCGATATCACAAACCTGCTCGTAATGTATAAATAGCGTCTATTTTTCCCTGGGATTTTGATTGTAGCATCAACTTTTGTGTTAGTAATGGTGTGTTTATAGATGATGTGCATCAATGTTTACAAACGCAACTTAGAACCTGGTTCTATGACATGAGCGAAGGGCGAGGCCTGGACATCACATAAAGCTTTACCAGCATTACAATGGGCTGAGTGAGCGCGAATTTGAAACGCACAAGCACTACAGGTGCTCACGCGTACAGCCGGACAGCGCTGTGTTCCTTACCCGGCGTGTGATGTTCACTGGCAATTTCTATACAACAATTGAGTCGCTTAAAACTTTCAAAGAAAAAATACAAATTACCATACATTCTTTGTATTATGTCCTTTTAAGAGAAGATGACACCATAGGAGAGGTCACTGCCGACCAAGCTCTTTGGTCCGCCGATATTGATAGGGGGACGCTACATCGCTAGTCGCTTCCTACCCCGCGTAGGTATATACAAAGAACACCTCACACGTCTTTTGTTAATGGTACCAGACTATGGACAGATCATTTGCAACTTTCTTTGAGGGAAAAAAAGGCGTCAAAATTTCATAGATTTGTATGTAAAAATTCCATCCATATTGTGTTTGAATGTAAAAAAATTTTGGGGTAATTCGGAATACAAACTTTCTGTCACAATGTCTCCTTCACCTTACCTTCTCTAATATAATTAAAACCGAGGGTCGAAGTAATTGAATGGACAGTAAGTAACGAACTACAATTTTTAAGTGGCCTAATCCCCTCAAAGTTAAACGGTTCACCCGGCCCGATGTTTCATGATTGAATTCGTTTTTTTTATTACACAATCTATTCAATTGAATTTAGTATGAAGCCTTTAGGATACGTAAAACAAACTGTTCTTGTAAATGGATTAACGAATCTATTCAGGAACAAGTGAGCAGTGACGGCTTTTTTTAGTTTTAATATGACAGGGCATTGAACACCAAGTTGAAATGGCCCAGGGTATATATGATTTATTGCCTCATGATTTTTTTTTTTGTGGTCATTTTAATTTTTTAGTTTTAAAATTTGATGAACATTTCCAAATAATCTTCAGAACTGGAAAGACAGGATTACCAAAGAAGTTGACACACTGGGCAGGACAGGGCTTTTAATGCCATTATCACAAGAGCGACCATTTGTATCTAACCAAATAGTGGGGCATGTCTAGGATGTGCTCAAGTGTTTTTTTAATTTTCACTGACTTTGCTTACTGCATTTTCGCCACGTTTAAAAAAATAATGGAGTGAGTGATAATTGTCACACTCTCAGTATTTTACACTATGGTTTAATTATTATAATATACTATAAACAATTTTGTCCAAAAATAACCTCACTATTTTTGATTAGATGCATTGTATCGATTTAAACACATGTCTATCATATATAGGATTGCTAATGTCGTTTTTGTGGCATTCCCGATCCATCATAGCACTCACGTGGTACTTTCAGAGAATTGTGCCTTGCTAATGGTATTTAGCATTGGTGCGAGTACGTTATGATGATTCTCCCACCTATTACTGACACTTTTTGTAGAAACTTACGGATGGCGAGGGGCCATGTTACTTTTGTCAGGTGTAAGCTTCATGTGTGTTGCAGGCGCATGGGTTCGCCCCCATCTACAAAGCAGAAATGAACGATATTACAAAACGTCGAAAGACGGTATGAAGATTTGATGCGAATATAAATAAGTGTATGTTTATTCTTACATTGCGAAATCTTCCTAGAAATACCTCGGTTCATTGTACCTAGCTTGCTATATCGCGGTTGTATGCAACAGTGATGGGAGCATGGATGTTATTCTTTACCAGACGGTTAAGTAAGGGTTTTTCGCAAAAAAGACTCTGCCTGTGGCAACAAGGGTCGGCATAGGACAGCTAGTGGAGGAGTTGCTCACAGTCCTTTTATTGATCGCCAAATATGGTCGGACAGAACACTTGTTCGTGCAGGTGTGTTATGATTATATTGTGCGATAAGCTTCTCATGGGACCCTTGTGTGAACTCGTCGCAGGGCTTTCTATCTCGGCAATTAATGTGGCTAACAACGGGGGCCTTTAACCCAATGGCAATTGTCCTCCCCAAAGAAGTAGTTGAAGCTAAAGACCGTCTTGTTGTTCCAGCGATTGCCTGGATGCAGTGCTTATTTGGTGTTGCCAAAAGTGCTGGTGGACCACTGGCAGGTGAGTAGTTTTGGCAACGCCATTTAACACTTAAGTGCATAAAGGTCTTCTACACTCCCGTTAGGGCATAAGCAGAGTACAAAATACCATGAGTGTGGGTGAATAATTCGAAAATCAGGAGGGTAATTTTAAAACCTATATAAATGCAACAGTGAAAGGCACAATATGTTCAGGGCTCAGAAGAGAAGAATTGTGCATGTATTCACCACTGATTTTTTTTTAAAACTTGTTTATGAATGAAATCAGTGATTCAGCGTTTTCTAAATCTGTGAACCGTCAGTGTAGGTATGGGCATGCCCTTTGCGCTTTTTTGTGATTCTCAATCCTATAAGGGAGGAGAGCAAAACCAGCGTAATCATAATAAATTATTAAAATCAAATAAATATCTGTTGACCAAATAAAACTTGCACATTTCTTGAAAATGAATTACAAGGTCACTCAATTTATTTCCCCCAATAGGATACGCTAACCTAAGATATTCAATACCGGCCCGGTGTGCTTGTGTATGAAAAACACTTACAGATTCCTTGTCATCTGGGAGTGAGAAACCCTTTTTTATTATTGGTCTCGCGGTTGAAACGACTCGGTGTTACCTCCGATTTAGACGAAGTCTTTCTTTTTTATGACAAAGCGGCAACAAAATACTTAATCCATTTTTTGCATTTTTTTCCGCAAATAAATAAATCTTGAGCTTTATTGTACTGTTCAAAGAACCCATAAATCATGGACGAATGTTGCTGGGCAAGCTTTGACCTAACAACTTCGGCAGTTAAAAGTCAATTACCGCGCTTTAGAAGAAAAGAAAATTAGGGTCAAACGGACCCTGTCTCATAATGTATAAAATGGTTAGTTATTGTGAAAGAGACGGGTATTTTGTTACCCAGCCCGAATCGTGGAGGTGGTAACACGAATCTGTAAATATCTTTAGTTACTGGTTGCTGAAGTATATTTCTGCTGCCAGAATTTTTTTTATCAAAAAAATATTTAGAAGATTTTTTCGTACATAATAATCAAATTTAGGTCAATCAAGAAAATCCATTCCCTGACATTTGAAAAAACGAAAAGTCCATAAAAATGATAAAAAACCGGATTTTTTCACCGATTTAGCCCGTTTTTTTCTATCTTCGTCCCCCTGAGAAGTGCACTCAAATTACAGTTGAGCCTAATAATTAATTACCTTTCATTTTGACCACAAAAAAATACACCAATGGTTGTCAAAATGAGTCTTTATGGCAAAATACACAACATCGAGGAATAGAATTTTTGTGTAAAAAATTAAGGTTTTGGTAAAAAAAGTGCACTTCCACTTTAAATTGCACTTTTTCCATGAAAAGGGATTTTATATTGGGAAGAATATTTCCTCTTAAAATAACTATGCAAAATTGAAGTTTTTCCGTCAATAATGATCAATTCCACGAACTTTGCAAAAATGAAAGAAAAAATACATAAAATATACTGGGAGTTTGTCACAAATCTTAGCCAATTCTTAACTTATTTTGTGATTCATGTGGATTTAGTTTCATGACTTTTACATCATCAACATTTAATTACCTGTCATCCGACACCAAAAATACTCCAAATAGTTATTGAATACCAATTACTGCTTTAAAATACAAATTTGATGGTTTTGTGTAAACCGTTGACATTGGGAAGTAAGAAATGTTTTTTTTGATTTCGACAGAAAATCTGAATAAGATAGACCCTGTCAGAATTTTGCAACCAGAATGTGATTAAACGATGTCAGCTTCGGGACTATTATGCTTGACACCCTAGCCTTCCACACGGCGCCTCCGGCGGATCCGGTTAGGCGTCTTGACAGAAAGACGGGACGACCAATACTTTGACAAATGAGACACTGTAGGCCGAAGTAAAGAAAGTAATAATAAAAAACCATCTCCTTGTCACCTGACCAGGAACTTGATTAAAACAATGTCGAATGACCAAAATGGGATACATTATTTATTTACATAGATTTAAGCTATTTAAGTGAATTTTTTTTTTTAATTATAAAACAAAACAACGAAAAATAACCGTTTTCCTTCCAATTACAGGTTACTTATTTGATGCCACAGTGCGTTTTTACGCCAGCGTTCTGACCCTGGGTGGAATAATTGCCCTCTGCGGCTTTACTTTTAGGCCTGCCCTACTAAAAGCGTCTGGATGCCCCTCAAACACCTTTACCTCTCTTGTTGTCCGTGCCCAATGAGCCCCTGTACCCCCTTTAGCACCTGACCCAGACCAATTCTTCCGAAGTTGTGCTGGTGTCAAGACTTCCGCATTCCTTTACTGCTCTTTCTCTGTTCTTCACACACCTATTTGGGGGTGTCATGCGTCTAATCTATTCTCACGCACCCGCTGTTTGGCTGCGTAATAGGCTGTGGTCAGCAATCGGCAGAGAAAAGAAACTAGGCCCCCTACCGAACACAGTGAGCGTCGAAATAACGGGAGTTGCCGTTAACCAGACAAAAAAACTCCCATTCACCCTGTGGAACGAACGGTTCTTGAGGGAATTGGTTGATTCTGGCTGTCTTCCATAGCCATGTGAAAATATGGGTAGTATGATATGTCAAGGCTTTCCGTTTTACTGGGCCAGATCCATGTGGCACTTCCAAATCCAATTCCAACGTTTTCAAAGATAGATTTGGATCCAGTTTTCTAGCCCCTCCCCTACTTGTGGCCCCACCTTCCTTTCAGCAACAAGTCTCTCACGTAGTCATTTATGTCCTCTAGCGGGTGGCAAGTACATTTTGCTTTGACGACTAACCCCGAAGTGAAAAAAGATTACAAGGCGTACGGTCTTGATACTTGGGGTCACTAAACTTCACGAGACAGAGCATTACCAGTGGCGTAACCAGCGGGGGGGGGGGGAGGGCAGGGGAAGACTAAAATGGGGACGGAGCACCTCTTAAAAATGGGACGAGAGAAGGGGAAAATATGGGTCTAACCCTCGAGCGAATCGAGCCGGAAAAAATGGGGAAAACTTCTTGAGTCTGCCCCCCCTCCCGGGGCCTTCAGGCTGTTACGCGCCTGCAATTACCCCCTCAAGGTTAAGAGTTTCCTCCCCTTGGGTCTCCACTCGTCTCTCTCCCCGACATCATCCGCTTATGATCACCTAGTGTTTTATCAGGCTAGCGGGGGGGGGGGCGAAGATCCAAAAGCGTTTACAAGGTGACGCACCCCTTACAACTACATAATTTTTTGGTAAAGTAGTCGAAATTTATCAAAATCAGTTTCTCGAAAACTACTACGCGTGTTCTCAACTTCTTTGTATGGGCGCAATTTTCTGGAAATATGAGTTTTACATGGCATCTTCCTTTTTTCCCCTTAATATCAGTGACCAAGGATGTACACCACGTTCCATTGGACCCCCAGCAAATAATGGTGCTATTGATAAATCCGCCCGTGATGAATGGACCAACGGACTTCAGATTCCTGGGACTGCAAAAGCCATTTTATTGCCATTACGTTCAAAAAAGCTTTTTGAATGTTTTCCAACAAACCGCCCGATTTAGATGAGCTACAGCCTCATTCACGAAGGAAAATAGAACTCAAACTTCTTCTGGGAGTTCAATAACTTGATCGTATATTTTTCATATTTCCCTTCACATAGGAAACGAAGATGCGCAAAAATCATGAAAGAAATTTTGATTTTAAAAATATTGTTTTAATTCCTTAGTACCAACAGAAACAACACCCATAACTTGATCATATTAATATTGGAATCCTATTTTTCTATTCAGTTTGTTCGGCACTGGTTTACATGCATTTCTTATAGGTGAATATTTTTTTCGTTTCTGCTATGAGGCAATACATTGCATAGTAATGGGGTTACTGCGGCAAGTTACGGGTTTTGGTTCTCTGCCCAAAGATTTAGGTCACAGTTTGCCAACAGATTTTTTTTTCTCATGAGCTTTGTTCACCTTCGTTCCCTTTACCGAGTAAAGGATGAAATATAGGTCAAAGAAAATTGAACACACAGTAGAAACCTCAACAAGGGGGTGAAGCCCATTCAAAACGATCGTTTTTTGTTTTCCGTGCTGGGCGCTGAATTTTAATCTTGGCAACGGAATAATTAATTATTAGTTTTGGGTGCTTGTATACACCATAGTCAAGAATTCGATTACAAACAATCCTCCGCCAAACTACAGTTGTTGGATGTTTGGTGCTATTGGGTGGATAACTTATTTGGTCCTACCCCTGGCCCCACAACGAATGAAATGACACGTCCGTCCGTCTTGGATTAAATAAACCGCTCATGAATACAATCTTTTCACCTAAGCGCGCATGCATTATGAGAAAAAAGAGTACTGATCCAAATGATCCAGGTGGCACTAGGATTACACCTGGGCCACCTCTAACACATCATCAATTTGTATCACTAACCGATTATGATATACAAAGCGGCACCCACAGTAATGTGGAAGACGGGGAGGCAGCCCTTGCTTTTCTATTGTTGGTACTCTTGTTTTCTTCTTTGTGTTCGGCAAAACAAATGCCGATACGATGAATTTCCTAAAGATTAGTAACGGTTTTGCCTCTCTATCTATAAGAACCTCTTTGCCTCTAACTTTATTTATTCGTGAAGAGGACATGTAATTGAAGACACAAGTGGCCCCGAAGAGCGTGGCATTTCCACACACACAACACACCTAAAAGCCACTTGCTTGTGGCATATTTTTAGCATAACCACCCACGAAAATAACTCGTATCACCGCAACGTTCCGGTTGATTTCCGTATCATATAGTTATAGTACGCACTAATTGTTTGAGCTTTAATTCCGTAAAACAATTGAAGTATCACAAAACAGCCCTTTTCTAATTCTACCAAATACGTTTACATTATCATTGTGTATTTGATTAAACTGTAGATGGAAATGTTGCTGGTTTGCTAGGGGGTTTGCGATCCCCTTGATCTATCTATCTAAATGCACCATGTCCCATAGGACGTTGGCTCCTCGAACAAATTTAGATAGACCATCTATTCCTATCTTGCGCTTTTCCAAACTGCCCTGTGGAAGGTGGTGCCCACGATGATGTCATCTTCCCATCTCTTCCTTGGTCCTTCCTCCCCTGTCTTTTTGTGCCTGCGACAGTTTCCATAGAATGCGTTTGGTAGGCGGATGTTGTTCATTCTGGCCACAATGAACCAAACTACATGCCAGCCCCGCGAGGCAGTGATACGAGCTAGGAATCCTTTTTGGTTTAAAGTGACAGGAGGAGAGTCCGTGACAGAACTTCCTCATTCCGGATCTTATCCTTCTAGCTGATATTAAGAATTTTTCGATAGCATCGGCATCCCAATGCTTCCAACTTCTTCATGTCATTTCTTTTTGATGGTCCAGATTTCAGAGCCATACAGAGCACCCTCACAGGGCTGGGCTCGACACAAGTGATCACACAAGCCGCAACCTGGCGGAGAGTGAGAAAAAAAAAGTCTCCATCACCCCATACGCTCTGCAACCTCCCAAGTGCTGTTGACGCCAACAACAATCTGCCTTCGATTTCCCCGGCGGAGTCATCCGATTGCGTTAGCGCTACTACTTTTCTACTGCTCTACTCCCAAACACCTGGAACCTGTCCCCGCACAAGTGCGCACCACCAAGCTGGATCCCCACTGGGAGCCGTTCACCACGGGAGAATAACACAGCCTCCGTCTCAGGTACACCGATCTCCATCCCATATTTCTTTTCTTGCTATCATGATGCACTTGCTCAAATCAAGGTCTGCAGATCGTCCTCCGAGTCAGCGGATGAGAGCTAATAGCGTCAGAAAAAACGGAGGTCTTTTCATTTGTAGCCATCCAGGTTTAGGCCCAAGCTTCCACAGCCCTCAAAGGCCTCCGCTAAGATGTATTCGAGAAAAAGGGTGAAGAGGTCTGGTGGCAAAGACATCCTGGCGCACGCCAACGGCCGCCTCAACAACTCTGGCAGATCCGTCAAGTCCGATGCATCCCCATCCTTGGTATAGAGATCTCTTATGATGTTGATCAGTTTTTTGAGGCACACCATAATTAAGCATCGCTGTAAAGATGCCACTCGTGCCATAGCTCGATCGAATGCCTTCTTGTCAATCAATGAAGACACGCAAAACCTTCCAACCCTCTTCCCAGGCGACGTTTGGACAGGACTTCAGCAGGCGAAACTTGTTCAACTACAACACTGCGTAGCGGCAAGGTCTGACCCCTGGTTGTTTCCCCCTGCTAGAACTGCTTCACACAGGGCTCCCCCGTGAACCTTTAATAGTTTCAATAATTTTTTAAAGTAACAGAATTAGAATCACTATAAATAAAATTGGGCACATTTCAATAACCACAGTTATGTAGTATGCTGGGCCCTATGCTGGGGTTGTTATCCTAAAAATATATCTTGCTTGTCTAAGAAACTTGTGAGTCCCCCATGATAGCGTGTCCTTAGCTACCAGACAGCAGACATACACCGAATAAACCGCGACCTTGTAGACGAGCTACTGGATATTGGCAATGAAATAGGTGATGCATTCATTTGCAATGGAGAACACAATTGGTAGGGCACTACATCATCTATGGACTCGCCAGTTGCATGACACGACATTCTTTATGAGCCCCTGTAACCCGTCATCCAGAACTACTTTTTTTAGGAGAGGTACCATTTTTGCAAAAAATCAACTGTGCCCAGGAATAAGACACGCCAATCTCAATTTCCCATTTTAAAAGAACACATGTGGCGAGGTTTTTCAGTGATGCCCAACTCAAACTTCTCACATACTAACTTGAAAACGATCAGGAAAGAATAAACAACCCGAAAATGGTTAGCACTCTCTATGGTCCAAAGTGTTGGCTATGGGGCACTGTTAGGGTAGTCCTTATAAAAATCATGGGCCGGTCGTTATATCCACGGACTACAAATGCTCAACCAGTTACTTATACACTGTTTTACCTAAACCCTTCTTGCAGTGGCAGACAGTGGTTTTCAGAATGTCCAGGTGCACAACACATTCATGTTCTCCATCTGGCACCACCAGTGGATGTTTTTTCCTCCAAATCATACCGGCCCATACCAATGATTACCCATCACTTGTAGCCGCCCCCCCCCTTGATTTATTCCTAATAGAGTCATCTTTGGAGTTCTGTAAAGGATATTAAACGAGAACGAGTTACTCTCCGTTCGTGGCTGAGAATTGGCTGAGGGTCGTAGCCCCGAAGCCATTCCTCTGCCCGATGGAGGTTCGAGGTAATACGCCTTAATACAAAACACACATTTGTGACGTCACCCTATTGCTTTTTTCGCTCCATTATTGTTCACGAATGGTGTTGTTTTTGAGTTAGTTGCTCTCACAGATAATCAATTCCCCCGATTGAAGCCGGATAATGGTTTCAAAGGTTTGTAGGAATGCTGTGAATGAGAGTCTTTAAAACTCAATACTGGACAAAACATTCTTATTTGTATAATGATGAAGATTAGGGTCACTATTGCATCGCATTTTCAAGTCCCCGCTCAGCATTTCGTATTGCAGATTTCATTGGTATAGGTGCGTAGTTGATGTTGTTGTACAGTTTGCACAGAGTGATTTATCATTATATTTGAGTACTCGTCATTGACTTCATTCTACCCCTGTTGATAATATAGCTGATACTGCTATGATGGAACTTAATACCCGGGTAAATGTTGTAAACGAGAATACAAAGTTGATATGAACCGTTCTCTTGGAATTACAGCAAATGCATTTGCAACTTGAGGATGCCTTGTAATATAATTTATTCTTGTATTAGATCATGATTCGTTGTTCTAAATGAAATAAACCGAATGTGCATGGGGGGAAATTTTTTAAAAAAAATTGAAAAATTTTCCCCACATCTGAATCTGAGAGGGAGTTATGGATTTAACCGAAGATGAGGATCTGTACATATTGTATCCAGACCCAGATCTCCAGTAAATGCCGATGGCAGAATCAGAATTCGGGAATATACTGATCGACGAATGCCTATATGAGGGACAAGATTTCAACAATCTGTATTTGTATTTTTGTCTCCCGGGATAAGCCAAGGATTAATAGGAACTGGTATAGAGTGTGAAGGGTTCGTGGTCTCGTTTTTTTTCCTATAAGGCCAAAAATATGTCGCTTTACACGCTCGCATCCAGGTTTTCAAATCAAATCGCATTTTTACCACATATCGTTTTTTAAGGAAGTTTTTCATTTATTTATCGTGGCCGACAAAAATGTCTGCGGGAAATAGTTTTCAATACGATACCCCTTTAAACAATTTTACAGGAACATTTTTTTTTATTTATAACATACAACCTCACGAACACTCTAACCTAAACCAAATTTTAAAACAAATGGTTACATGTCAACATGAAAAACACCTGTTTAGCGCATAGCCTTAATGACTTAAAGGTGCAACGAGTATTTTGAGGGCACCCAAATTTTGCGTCATAATGTAATTTGCACCATATGATTAGATACTCAATAGATATCTTACCATGTATTTCGCTACAGACATGTCCTAAAAGAGAGAAAAGAGGATTTGATTTGATTATATTCAATGTAAACATAGGCGGAATATTCTATTTGCACCTATACGCGTTACGCGTTTTAGAAATTTCACCATTTTGTACCAAGAAAACCTTTCTCAACTTAAATCCTTTCAGATGGTGATATTTGTGATGGAAAGCCTTACTCAGGGCAAAATTCAGTACTGTCGATTTTTTAAGGAACCGCCTATGTGAAATCTCTCGTTGCACCTTTAATTGGCTCTATAGAAAAGCATGCTTTTGATTTTTCTGTCGGCACGACAGAAAAATCAAAGCATAAAATTATCATCTTATGACATAAAGTAACAGACGGTGTATTCAGCTAATTATTCACTTCATGTGTGATTGAATAGGTTTTGACCGGCAGTTTAAAATAATGCAAAAACTCAGGTTTCGAAAAAATGGGCGCTGCTTCCTAGAAATGTCTCTTTTTAAATGAAAAAAAAAATCTGATGAAATTTACGACGTCGCATATTTCCTATGAAACAACTGAAATCATGTCTATACTTTACACAAATGTCACAGTAGAAAATACTATGATATGATTTAAGCTATATATCAAATAACAGGGAACACAATTAAATACCTAAAAGAAAACGCACACAAGATACAAAGAACCAGCAATTTTCTGTTAGATTTGGACAATAAAAAACAATACTTAACAAAAATATTTTAATTATTAATTATTCCATCGTTGCACGGTTAATAAATGAAATAAAGTAGATCAACCATGCTGAAATTATAAGATCAAACAGTCGAATTTCAAAAATTCAAACACAAGAATTTATATAGTTGAAAAATGGTATTGAAAATACCCAAGTTATACAAAATATAAAAAAGACATTCTTGTGAAGATTTTTTCCAAAAAATACTTACACTAGAAACATATAACACACACCCAAACTCAAAAGGAACGAACCAAAATTAAACATCGGTTAGGTATAACATCGTTTTATTTTCACATGTGATTTTTATCAAACGCAAATCTATTTTCTAAATTGTGCTCATATTGTACCTAACCTGCTTTTGTATTGTTTTTCCTGCATTGTTTTTGCGCGAATGGCGCGAATGTATCCAATAATACGCCATTCGTAAAACTCGGCAGGACAGCCGCTTTTCTGAGTTACAGAAATGCGTGTTCTTGTTACTTTCGCTCCATTTGTGCACATCATGGACCGAACAACATAGGGTGACGTTCACAGATGTGTGTTAACAGCCACGTAATCGACAAACCCTTTGTCTTCCCATCTTGATGGTCAAGGATGTATTTGTCTCGTCCATAGACACAACATTTCGCCAGTCTCTGAGCTGTAATCTTCTATGCTCCATAGCCTCAGCACCTAAGTCGCGAATCACTCTGTGGTTTATGGTTGGGCAGTCCTCTGTCTTGCTTTGTTACCCATGTTGAAGTAATCTCCGTAATGTATGGTTTGGGCGGAAACTTAATTCCAAAATTCTTCTCCACAACGCAGACGGCTCGTTGGCATTTGACGGGCCCTATGGCAACGATTAAGCACCAGCGAGCATCTATCGCGTCTGGTTATATTTCTCAATAATTGTAACTTAAATGGGCATCATCTTTTAAAATTTGGACCTAATCCTTTTGGTGCCATAATTTACAACTGTTCTGTGGAGTTCCAATTGCCATTTAAGGTTTGAGATGTTTTTGAGATTTATATTTCCTAAATAAAAAGAAACAATCATTTTTTTGACATATATAGCATCATCTAGAGTCTGTAGAATAATTGTTTACAATTTGGTAACTCGATGCTACAATTTGTTCCCAAAAAGTTTCATGCAACATGTCCACAGGCTGCCAAATTTTGTGCAGCCATGTAGACCAACAAGGGTAAGTTTCACTGGAAATTTCATGGTGATTTTAAATCTG